>JAQQSZ010005666.1:0-13813 GCA_028646595.1 Phalanger gymnotis | reverse complement strand
TAATGGAATACTACTGTGCTATAAGAAATGGGGATGATACAGACTTCATAACAACCTGGAAGAACCTTCACGACATAATGCTGAGTCAGTGGAGCAGAGCCAGGAGAACATTATACACAACCACAAATATATTGATTCCGTGATGACTAATCCTGACAGACTTTGCACTTCTCAGCAACACAATATGCAGAGACAGCCCCAAAGGACTCATGATGGAGAGGGCAATCTACATCCAGAGAAAGAACTATGAAGTATGAATGCAAATAGAGGCACACTTCATACTCGCCTTTTCCCCCCCATTTTTTTCCCTCTTTTTGTATTTGTTGTTGGGTTGCGGGTTTTTTTTTTTGGTTCTGTTTCTTCTTTCTCATGATTCATTCCATTGGTCATGGTTCTTCTCCACAACTTGGCTAGTGTGTAAATTAATTCAATGCCAAGTTATACCTGGAAGTTATATGGGATTCCATGCCTTCTTGGGGAGGGGGTGGGAGGGAAGGAAGAAAATCTGGAACTCAAAATTATGTAGAACTGTTTGTTGCAAACTAAAAATAAAAAAAAAACAGAAAAAAAAATCACTGTAACTACATCGTTTTTTCTTGTAAATTTTTATTGTACTCCCACTATAGAGCCCTACCTTATTAAGAAGGAAGTATGATAAAGCAAAGCAAATTAACCCATTGGCCATTGCTGGCAATGTATACCTGATTATACATCTACAGTTATCACCTTATTAATGACAATATAGAGGTATGTTTCACCATCCGTCCTCTCAGGTTCCAATTACCCACTGCTTTAATCAGAGTTCTGAGACAGTTATTCCTTTATGTTATTGTAGACAATATATACATTTTCCTAGTGGTTCTACTTTATTACAGTTCATTCATGTGCATGTAAATTCCTCATATTTGGGTTTTTTCCTTTATGGTGCAACATCATTATAATACATTCATATAACAAAAATCTGTTTAGCTAAGAATCATACACAACAGGCAGCTAGCTGGCCAGAGTATAGAGTGCTGGGCCTGGAGTCAGGAAGACTCATCTTTCTCAGTCCAAATCTGGCCTCAGACTCCTCCTAGCTTTGTGACCCTAGGCAAGTCATTTTGTTGTGGTTTCATGATGTGTTGTGGGGGTTGTCTTGAATAAATTCACAGTCCTACCACCTCTAATGCAAGTATAGGCATTTATTGAGGATAAATTGAGCCTCAGAAGTGGGCTAGATTCCAAGAGGAACCAGGAGATTAGTAAAACAACATAGGATTACACAACAGAAATGATGAATATTAAAAAGGCAGGAGGGGTTTGCTAAGGGATTAGGTAATTGTGGGGGGGAGTCTTCCTATGGTCATGCTGCTTTCTTATTGGTAGCTATTGTGGTCCTGTCTGGTCAAGATGGATAGTTAAGTATTGTAGTCCTCTCTTGGGCTAAATGGGTGATGTGACTGTGGTTGAGTACAAGGACATACCTGTTCAAATACGAGAATTGCATCTCGGGGCAGTGGCTGTATTGAGTCTGGTGACCTGAAGTGTGTTTAAAGCCAGATTATGTGGTCAAATCAGTGCATGCCTATTGTTCAGTGAGGTCCATAAGGGAGTTAGAATATTGGGCTGGGGGCAACTTAACACTGTTTGCTTCAGTTTCTCATCTATAAAATGAACTGGAGAAGAAAATGGGAAACCCCTCCAGTATTTTTGCCAAGAAAACCCCAAATGGGGTCATGCAGAGTTGGACGTGTCTGAAAAACAACTGAACAACAAACCTGCCAATCAGCGGGCACTTACTTCATTTCCAGTTTCTTTGCTGCTACAATGAGCAATATAAATATTTCTTGAACATATAAGACTTTTCCTTCCGTCATTGATATCCATGCAGTACATGACCACTACTGGTAACTTGGGTTAAAAGTTATATTGTGAAAGACATATACAAATAACCATGATACAAAGGAGAGAGAAATAAGTACAAAGGAGGAGTCCAAGCAAAGTGCTTAGAGGATGAGACTCCTAGAAAGGAGTCTAGATTGTTTAGCACATATACTGTGTGACTATGTGAAATGACAATTCCAGTATGGCTCCAAATAGCGTTACCTAACAGTTGAATCAATCCATAGTTCTCCCAGTAGTATATCAGTATGCCTGTCTTCTTATAGCACCTTAAACATCTGTAATTTTTTGTCTTTTATCATTTATACTAATCTTGTGGGTAGATAGGTAGAATTATTAACTTGAAAAAGTCAGGAAACACAAAAATGAGGTGAAGTTTGGGGCATAGTTAGGGAGCAATGAATAGTCCAGTTTAACAGAAGCATAGGATGGGAAGAGGAAGAGTGTGAATTAATGCCAGGAAGGTAGTTCGAAGCTGGATTCATTAAAGACATTTCTTTGAGATGCGGCATTATTTCTTGAAGGCCCTCATTACAAAACAAATGTGTAACCTGGGAAGAGTAATCTATTAATTACTTGTAACTTGCTGAGCATATTAGCAAAGATTAATTCATCTGGCTATGCCATGAGAGAGTTATGAGGTAAGGAAATATGGTATAGGTAGGTTTTGATGAGGTGTAGGAGAGTTTGGGAAAGGATGGGTCTGGCTGAATTTCAATTGACAAGGACGTGAGAACCCTTGGCATCCAGAAGACAGGATGAAAGTAATGTGGGCCCGGTACCATGGAAACGATGGGTCTGCAAACAAATGCTGAGAAAGGAATTTGTGCACCAAATAAAAATGATAATAATAATCATAGTTCACATTTATGTAGCACTCTAAAGTTTCCAAAGCATTTTACATCTATTACTTCATTTGATCTAAATGAGAACCTCCATTTTCTTCTTAACTTTTCCCAGAGCCATTATAATCTGGGCTTGCAAGAACATAAGAATTCTTCAGAAGCTTTAGAAACAGCCACTATTCATCCATCAAGTATTTATTAAGCAGCGCCTACTAATGCAAGGCATTACGCTAGCCTCCTGGGATACAAAAACAAATGTGACACAGACTATACTCTAAAGGAAATTGTCATCAAATAGTAGTGAAAAACTTATGTGAATAATGGATACAAGGAAGAGAGAAATGAGTACAAAGGAGAGATCCAAGCAAAATGCTTAGAGGGTAAGGGACTCTTAGCCTAGGCCGGCTGGCTCATGGTCTATGTGAAGGGCAGTGAGGTAGGGTAAAGAAAGAAAGATACTTTGATTCCAGGTTGTAGAGGACCATAAATGCCAGGATCAGAAATTCAGACTTTATTCAGTAGTCAGTGAGAACTATTCCAAGATTTGGAGTCAGAAGAGTTATGTAATCATAAACACACATTAGGAATACAGGTAGTTGTTTAGTGAGGGGATTGACCAGAATGCAAGAAACTTTTTAGGGCCTGCAGTGACACAAGGGGAGGCTAAGGATGGTGGATCTCTTGAGCTTGGAAGTTCTGTAGAAGGCTAATCTGATCAGAAGTCCCCACTGTCTGGCAGTATAGTGAGCCCCTGAGAATGGGAGGCTGTCAGTCTGCCTAAGGAAGGCTGAGCTGGTTCAAGTCAAAGATGGAGTAGGTCAAAGCTTTCTTACTAATCAAGCCTGCAAGTGGCCGCTCCACTTTAAGCATGGAAAAAATAGGGAAACCCAGTCACCAAACAAGCAAACAAAACGAAATAAGCAAAACCACTCACACAAAAGAATTTGACAACCACATTAGTCATTGTTTACAAAGGTATTCATTGATCTCCCACCCCCCAAAAAATATGTATGCTATTCCAGGCACCAGAAGGTTTTACAAGAGTCTGAACCATCAAAAGCAATGCTAAAGACCAAAGGACCAAGAACGCTTTAGCACAGAATTGAATATGTAATAGGAGATCTGTGGTGCATCAGATAGAATAGTCGACCTGGAACCAGAAAGACTGACTTTCAAATACCATTTTTAACACTTAGTTGTGTGACCATGTATACGTCACTTAACTTTTCTGAATCTCTGGAAAATTTCCATGGTTAGAAATTGCATGGCTAGGTATTGGCACATGAAAGGAAGGAGAGAAATATGCATTCACTAAGTGCCTATAATGTGACAGACGCTGTGCTAAGCCCTTTATAAATATTATCTCATTTGGTGGTAACTGCAATCCTTTGAGTTAGGTGGTATTATTTCCATTTTTCAAATGAAATAACTGAAGCAGGCAGAGGGTAAATGACTTGTCCAAAGACACACAGCTGGAGTCTGAGGCTGGATTTTGAAGACTTGAAGACAGGTTTTGCTGACTCCAGGTCCACCATTCTACCTACCTGCCTCAAACACACCTGTAATTCCTGCTACTAAAGAGGCTGAGAATAGTGGATTCTCTGCGCTCAGATGTTCTGAATTGTAGCATGGCTAAAGCTGATTGGATGTCTGCCCTAAGTTTGGCACCATTGTGGTGAACCTTAGAAATGAGGAATCAACAGGCTGACAAAAGAGGAGCAAAGTGGCCCAGGTCAGAAAGAGATCAGGTCAAAACTCCTGTGCTAATCAATGTGTGAGATAAGAAGAAGAGAAGAAACAAAAGAATGAAGGAAGGAAAGAAAGAAAGAGAGAGGGAGAGAGAGAAAGAGAG
Organism: Phalanger gymnotis; assembly: GCA_028646595.1. NCBI lineage: Eukaryota > Metazoa > Chordata > Mammalia > Diprotodontia > Phalangeridae > Phalanger > Phalanger gymnotis. The sequence goes on along the minus strand of JAQQSZ010005666.1, from coordinate 9,232 downwards.
AGAGAGAAAGAGAGAGGGAGAGAGAGAAAGAGAGAGAGAGAGAGAGAGAGAGAGAGAGAGAGAGAGAGAGAAAGAGAGAGAGAGAGAGAGAGAGAGAGAGAGAGAGAGAGGAAAGAAGGAAGGAAGGGAGAAAGAAAGAAAAAGAAAGAAAGAAAGAAGGAAAGAAAGGAAAGAGAAAAAGGGAAAAGAAGGAAATAAAGGAGGGAAAGAAGAAGGAAGGAAGGCAGAAAGAAGAAAAAGAAAGACAGAAAGAAAGAAGGAATATAAAGAGAAGGGGAAGGGAGAGGAGAAGAGAAATAAAGAGAAAGCAATGGAAAGAGAGGGGAGAAAAGAAACTAGTTAAGAATCTATTAAAATAATATGAGAAGAGCCAAAGAATTGAATAAAGGTGGGATCAGCGAGAACTTAAGAGCACAGGAAAGATGTGGCAATTAAAGAAGTAGATCTAGTGTGACTTGATAACTGAATGGCTATGGGAGATAAGGAAAAGATTAAAATAATTCTAGGGTCATGAAGTTGGTCATTTGGAGGATGGTTTCAAGCACAGAAGTATGACTAAAGTGTAAAGAAAGGGATAGGTATGCTGGGCAAGACAATAAATTTGAGGGGCAGCTAGATGGTGCAGTGAGTAGAGCACTAGCCCTGGAGTCAGGAGGACCTGAGGTCAAATCCAGCCTCAGACACTTGACACACTTAGTAGCTGTGTGACCTTGGGCAAGTCACTTAACCCCAATCTCCTTGCCTTCCTCTCTCCAAAAAATAAAAGATAATAAATTTGATTTTATACATAACGAGGTAGAAATGTCAGTGAGACATTCAGATAGAGAGGCAATAAGCATTTCAAATACGGGATGGAACCTCTGGGGAGAGAATGTGTGCGTGTGATGTTATTGATTGAGCAATTATGTGCATGGAGGTAAGAGTTGATATACTGATATCAAAGGATATACTGACCTGTCTTACTTTGATTAAGTAAATGCACCTCCCTGGGCTTCAGTATTTTCATCTATGGAATGAAGAGGCTGGACCGGAGAGCCTCTAAGCTTCCTCTGATCAGATGAATGGATCATCAAGTATCATAGGCTCATAGATTTAGAGCTTGAAGGACTTTTGAGGTCATCTAGCTAAAACCTCTTATTTTTACAGATGAGGAAACTAATGTCCCTGGGAGGTTAATGGTAATAATAATAATGATGATGAGGAGGAGGAGGAGGAAGAGGATGATGATGATGGTGATGATAAATACTTACTATTTATACAGCAATTTAAGGGTCGCATAGTACTTTACAAATATTAACTGCGTATAGTATCCTAACAACATCCCTAGGACGGAGGCGCTATTATTATCCCCATTTTATAGATGAGGAAAGTGAGGCAAAGAGACGTTAAGTGACTTACCCAAGGTCACACAGCTAGTGAGTGCCTGAGGCCGGATTTGAACTCATCTTTTTAGTTCCAGGTTTTGCACTCTGTCTGCTAAGTCACCTGGCTACCAATATCACATCAGTAGTAAGTGGCCAGCCCCAGGATCTGAATACAGGTCTCTGACTCCAAATTCAGACAAAAACAGAACTTAGAGAATACCTATGTCAAAGATTCGTCTCAAGCACAAGGAAACAACAACAAAGACAGAGAAGGAAAAGAGAGGTGGGAGGAAAATCAGGAGAAAGTGTCCTTATGCTTCTCTGAGAGAGTTTTCTGTGTGGATAACTTACCTGGTGCTAAGATGACTGACTCCAGGATAGGAGATGAGAGGAAGTCAGAGTGCCTTCTTTTGGATACCCATTTTGTGAGAGAAAGTTGAGTCAAAAGTATCACGATAACTTGATGCCTTATTTTAGTTTATATCAAAAATAAATTTCAAATCGCATCACTTACAATTCAGGGCCTGAGAAAATTTATCCAATAGTAATCTTTCAGTAACTTTTAAAAACTATAGATCTTCCAATTATCCATGAAATTTGCTCTTTCGATAATATTTCTTCCGTATGTTCTTTGCCAAATGACTAACTGCATTTGGCCAAAAGAAAAAATAAGAAAAATGTAACTACTTTAAATGTTTTTTCCATGTTAGAGACAACCCTTTGTTTTAATCCATTACACACTGAGACATAAAGCAAAGAGGTTGGATGTAAACAGGTCTATTTTTGTGCAGTTTGTTAATTTTCAATGACTGGTTCAATCAAGCTTAATTGCAATATCTGCTCTACAGAACTGAAAGAATCAACCATATGGGGTCTTTATCATGTGAGCAAAATAGTTTAATGTGGAGGAGGCCCCTATGGGCAGTTTAGAAATTATATGGATTTAGCTCAAAACTAAAAATGCAGTCAAACTGAGTCACTTCTAGTTTACTGTCACAAACTTTTAATTATAAGGCAACTTTTAATTCATTCTCTAACACGTCAGATACCGTCTTCTTCCTATGACACCTTCTTATGACAAATCTTCTTCCAATACACTTCCAGGTATATGCTATCAGAGCCTGGCCTCACACGCCAGTGTAGATAAATTTCTGAAATTATCTGTCTGAACTTGGGTGAGGTCCAAGTTATAATTTCTGATAAATTGATTTTGAAATTCTGATAAATGATGAAATTCTCATAAATTCTGATAAATAAGTCTGAACTTGGGTGTAACCAAGACAGGGTGATCAGGGGTTTGCCCCTAAAAGCCTACATTTACAGGGTTCTGACTACTCATACTTGTTCAATAGCATGTAAAAACAGCTGAACTTAAAAACAGCATCTAACTAGCACTCACAAGAGGGGCATTTCTAGTTGTTCTGATCTATATCTTGCCATTGGATCCAAATGGTTCTGGAGGATAAAGTGAAGCTGGTAACTTTGCACAGCCCTGCCTCACTTAAATCCAATTCACTTGGAAGTCATGGCATCATCTTCCTTATGTTGTGGTCCTCTTCCAGAATGAAGGACAAACAACACAGAGCCCTATGTACTTTATCCTGTCTATTCCCAACATTGTAGAATTTGATTTAAAAAGTGTGTTTTGTACTGCTTGTTCTAGGCACCAAAATGACTACTTATCGCCTTTGTGAGTCCACAGATCACATCTGCAACTCACAGATTTACAAAGACCTATGGAATCTTTCCAACAATCTCTTGAGTACTGCAGAGGACAAACCCTCTGTAGCTGATTCTCACAGTAGGGAAACACAAGGAATAGAACCAAACTCACACATTAAGTAAGCACAGGAACAGAATCCCGTATCACCATGAGTAGAGAAACTACCTTAAGCACTTGACTCTGTCTTCTGCCATCTATGAATTGTATCCCAGCAATACGGTAGCCTATAGTGGATCTTCACAGCAGTGTATCAACAATCACCCATATTAGTAGAATATGGGAAGTGCTTTTTATATGATGTCCCCAATCACATCTCAGAGAATGTAATTAAAGGCAGCTGACCCTAGACTTCTGGATTTCATTCCCCAGTACTAGCGTACTTAGAAATCTTAATAGTCATGAGAGGTTACTCACAATCATCTCTATGCGTTTTGTCTACTTGTTCTTATCAATATGACAGTTGCAGACTTTCTTCCTCCTCATCATTGGTGATGATACATTTTTATTGTTCATCTAAGCAAAAAATAATTAAGATTAACATGTTCAGAAAGAACTTTCTCACCTCATAATGACATCCAAAACCACATATTAGTTGTTTGAGGATTCTTGATGCTTATACTCCTTTAATTAATTTATTAACTTACGTTTTAATCATGTGAGACAATACTTACAGAAAGTTTTATTTATAAGTCTGATAAAAAAGCCCCATAGCCCTTATGCTACAGTCATAATGCATCTTCTTAAATTTTATTTCCACTGGGGGAAAAAAAAACACATCCATTTCCTTTAATGAAACTTTCTGCAGTACCAAGGACTTTCATTATGAGAATTTTTTTCAGGTCCTCAGCCATAAGGACATCCTGGGCATCACTCTGCCCTAGAGTGCCATTCTGTTTTTTTTTTTTTAATTTTAAATTTATTTTAAACATTTACTTTTTAGTTCCAAATTATCTCCTTCCCTTGGGCCTTTCCCTCATCCATTGAAAAGGCAAACAATTTGATATCAGTTATAAATATGGAGTTATGTAAAATATATTTCCATATTAACTATGTTTTAAAAACCCCAACAACAAACAATAAAAGGTAAGAAATATAACAAAAGTGAAAAAAGTATGTTTCACTGCATTCAGAGTTCATAAATTCTGTTTCTGGGGGTGGATAGAATTTTTCATCATATGTCCTTTGGAATTGTCTTGGATCGTTTTACTGATCAAACTAAGTCTTTCACAGTTGATATGAATAGTTAACAGGATATAAATCAAGTGTTGTTGATCAGGAAAAGGGCTAACACTAACTGTAAGGTAACTAAGAGCTGCCACTTATAGGGTGCTTTTACATGCATTATTCCTTTTATGTCTCATTACAACCTTGTGAAATAGGTGACCCAGGCATTACTTTTCCTGTTTTACAGATGAGGAAACAGATTTAGATATAGTAATTGACATCCTCTTGGTCATGCAGCTAGCAGGTGCTGAAAATATTTTAAACCTAGGTCTTCCTAATTCTAACTCTGCATGCTACCCACTACTCCTTACTGCCTCTCTAAATGTATCAAATTCCTTCCTCAACTAACTTCTTAAAATTGAGGGAAAATTAGATGTGTTTTAAAAGTTTCTGGGACCTAGAGGAAAAAAACAGTGGGATATTTGAGACAAAAAGGAGCTAGATTGGAATCTAAAATGTCTGAGTTCTAGCCCCAATTCTATCCCTTTTTAGCTGTATACATTTATGATTAAATCTACTTCACCCCCTTTGGACTTAAGTATCCTCATCTGAAAAATGACAGAGTTGGACATTATATCATTAACAACAATAATAGAAAAATGATATGTACGTAGCACTTTATACTTTTCAAAGTGCTATCTCTCTCATTTGATTGATGAGCTATAAAATCTTTCTGGTAAGGTGGACAGATCTACAACAATTAAATGTTACAAAAAAAACCATAAAATTCAAGAAATCAGATTTAATCACATTTCTGATAGGAATATGATATAGAGATGGCAGGAGAAAATGGAGCCCAGGAGGAACGATGATTGATGCATACTCTGATGATTCAGATTATTTTCCTGACCTGAAATACCTGGCAAATAACCTCAGATACTCTCCTTCTCTTTTGACTAAATTAATTGGCTTCACTAGATACTTATACAGTTATATTTTATTTTGGCTGCTTATTGTGGCTTTCTTTATGAATCGAAAGGATATGAAAAAAACCCAGTGAAATCTGCCTTAATATCCAGGTAAATACTCTCTTATGACATATATATGTAAACAAATAGCTGAAGTAAGTGCATTAGGGTTCTCACATCTTGATGAGTCAATAATGCAAGGGAAAAGTCTCTTAAATTTCGCATCCCTATTTACAGTTCTAAATATGAAAACAAATTCTTCTGTGAAACTTAAACTTGATGAAGTCTGGGACATTTCTCCCGTGGGAATGGAAAGAAAGGTTTCCAGTTCAGTGAAATTATGTCAATTCTATCGGAGAATTACAAGATCACTACAATGTAAATAGAAAGCCTGCTTCCTCTACAGTTCTTTAGTTTAATAAACACTTAACAAAAAGTCCTATATTTCTTTATGAGCTGTCGGTAAAATGCAAATCCTCATTTTCAAATGAAAGAAAAATTTAAATCCGTGAATAAAAACAATCTCGGCCTATGTAGCTCATTTCCTACATCCTTCACATTTTAGTGATCTCCATAACTTGTAAGATCAGACAATGGAACAGATTTTTGTCTGAGACTAAATTTAGTTTATAGAATGTAGAATGAGCAATTTGTTTTCCTCAGACACTTGATTAAAATGCACTGTCCCAAATAAAGTTGATTTTTAAAGAAAATGCTACAGACTAATTTCATCAAACATTATTTCTACTTTTTGGGTGATTTAAATTTTTGAGCATCAACATCACATAGTAAATTATAGCAAAATCGTGTCCTGCCAGAAACCCAAATGATAGCCTTGCAAGTTCCATTGTATGCTATAACCTATTTGTATGTTACATATGGAAATGTCTTCTCCAGGGATAATCTGCTCTTTGAAAAAAAAACAACAAAAAAAAAACTTTTGTCAATGAGTGGACAGCTCCCTGTGTTCCGATCCTGCCACATCATGTTCAGAATTATCACCATTTGTGAGAGTACAATGGCTCAGCTGGGCCACCATGCTTAGACAGTGGAGAGAATACATTTGAATACTTTCATTGCTTATCTTGTCACAAAGAAGGCTGCATCCATTAAAAGGTTAGCCAAGAAAAAAATGCTTTTTACCTGCTGTTTAAGTACTAGAGAATGTCTTGGTATGTGACTCTGTGACAAATCTATTTAACAAAAGGAAGACAAAGTTGATGAATTACGAAAAAGCAGATTATGCCAGGACATAACAAAAAGGCAGAACTTTAAGCAATCCATGCAAAGTAAATGAAAAAGTCCTCTCTGCCTTAGTTTTTAAGTATAGAAGATAAGAAGTTGTACAAATTCAAATGCAAATGCTGTTCAAATTGAGAGTGCTCCTCAGAAGGGAAACAAACCCCACTATTTTGGATAAGATGATTAAGTTGAAAAACTGATCTTTGCTAAGCCATTAAGTGTCCCTTTTCTTGGTGATACAAACATAATCCACTCTTTGTCAGGAACAGAGCTAAAGAAGGTTACATAATCGTTCCATTTTTTCAACAATTTATTTTATGAAGCTGTTTTTGAGGATGCAACAAGAAACCTCAGGCAGTGCTAAGATTACACTTCTGAGCCCCTAGAAAAACTCGTGTTGCTCTACGGTCTGTGAATATTACCAAGTTCCTTGTGAAAGTCCTTTCAGAGACTGCTTTGGATTGGTAAAGTGCTTTTAACTTTTTTCAGAGCATTTTCACAGCTTTGTTCTCATTTGATCTTTGGGCGACTGGCGTTCTAGAGCAAAGAACTCTAGAAATGTACTTGAAAGAAAAATGAATGTTGTGGTTTGTACTCAAAGGAAATTTGGAAGATGAGGTTATTTAACATCCTGCAATGTGAGAAAAACATGGCCAAATAGCTTCATCTGCATCAGAATCAAAATCGAAAGCAATAATTAAATCTAACATTTTTTTGGGGAGGGGGAACATACCTACACTGATACAAAGAGAATTCTGGGTCAATTGTGCTTTTCTAGAAGCTCATCAATAGGGTGGCTTCAATACAGTTTCAAGCTCTAGGACAGTTCTTACTTTTTTGTGTATCATGGACTCCTTTGGAAATCTTTTGAAACCTAATACTATTATGGTTTATTGTCTACTCTCACAATTGAAGAGAATGCTATATTTCAGTTAAAGATGAGAAAATAAAGATGTAATGTCTTTCCCATCCAAGTTCATGGACTCCTTGAAATCTATCCATGGATACTATCTATAAGGCAAGGGATTTATTCAATTGAAAGGCAAGCCATTCGATTTTATTTACAATTGTTGGACATGCACTTGTCATCGGTCACAGCTAGATCAAATATGATAATATTCATTAAAAAAAAAGTGCTTAGCAAGTGCCAGGCACATTCCCTTCCCTTACCCTCCTTAACTAGTAAACAGTAGCATCAGTATTCCTGTGAATTGTACTTACAAAGAATTGGCAAACTTAACAGCAATAAAACTGAAACAAAAATTGACAAAACAGACAAAATTGAATCTAAACCCTAAATCATTTTTCAGTCTTTCTTGTCCATTATTAACCTGTACATTGGATCGTGTGCTGAATCCTGCTAACTTTGCCTTCAAATATCTCTCATGTCCCCTGCCTCCTTTTGATTTACATAGCTGCTACCCAACTTTAGGCCCTCATCTCCTCTCAACTAAGTTGGTGTAATAGGCTCTTAATTAGTTTACATGTAATTGTCAAAATGGTTATCTTAATGCACAGATCTTTCCATCTTTTTCCCCTGTTGAAAAGTCTTTTGTGGCTTCCTGTTTCCTACAGGGAAAAAAAAGAATAAAAACTCCTTAGCTTGGAACACTACTTGTACAGCATTTAGAGCCCTTCGTATGCCACCTTTCTGAACTTTTCATCCATTAGTCTTCCTCACATGCTCTTTTATTCAGCCAAAGTGTCTTCAGTTGATGATCTCAGCATTATACTAGACTCCCTTCTCCTGCAGATTCAATCAGTTGCCAAACCTGACCATTTCTGCCTTCCCAACCTCTCTTTCATCTAACCCCTTCTTTCCATTCACATAGCTACCACCTTCCTCCAAGCCCTCATCATTTCTCAGGTAGATTATCACAAGTCTCCTAATCGGTTTCTTCACCTCAAGTCTTTCACCATCACTTCAATGGACCCACACTTGCCAAAATGATTTTCCTTAAGTGAAGATATAACCAAGTACTCCTCTAAGCAAGCAAATGCAATGGCTTCTTATTATAAAATACAAACTCTTGGGTAGAGCCAAGATGGCAGCTGGAAAGCAGGGACTAGTGTGAACTCCACACCAAGTCCCTCTAAAAACCTATAAAAATGGCTTTGAACCAATCCTAGAACTGCAGAACCCACAGGGTAGCAGAGGGAAGCAGGACTCTAGCCCAGGACAGCCTGGACAGTCTCTGGGTAAGGTCTATCCCACATGGAGCTGGGAGTGGAGGGGACCGGAGCTGAGCAGAGCAGAGCCCAGTGTGAGCAGTGTGAACCAACCAGACCAGGAGCTGGGTGGAGCATGCCCTAGCACCATGAATCAGTGAGCTGTGGCATTTACCAGACTTCTCAACCCACAAATACCAAAGACAATAGAGTAGGTTAGTGGGAAAAGCTGCTGGGGACAGGGAGTTTGCGGTTTGGCCACCAACCTGGGGGCAGCAGAGGTGGGGCAGCTATAGAACTACAGCTGCAGTTGCTTCCTGCCCCAGGCCCACCTGGTGGGAGGAATTAAGTGGCTGATAAGAGCAGGAGTGAAGAGCCTGCTGAAGACCTAAGTCCAGTGCAGGTTGGGGGTTCTTGGGGTAGGAGGAGTGCTGGTGAGGCAGAGCTGGCTCATACCCCCAAGTGTGGAACATAGAACTCTTTAGTCTACAAGCAGTTATACCCTGTTGAAAAACTCAAGGGTCAAGTAAGTTGTCTGGGAATGTGGCCAGGCAGCTAAAATGCACCCAGATTCAGTCTCAGACTCTGGAATCCTTCTTTGG
>JAQQSZ010005665.1:0-13813 GCA_028646595.1 Phalanger gymnotis | reverse complement strand
GACTTTGTTGAACTCTGGTAACTATGTATTGGGATTTGAATCAGACAAGGTCTGTCTGTTGAAGTTTGTAATTTGCTTGTATTTTGTTCTGAAGTTCAGGGTGCTGGCTTTTTCCCCTGAACTAGGTGAATGATATTTGTGTGCTGAATTAAAGTAAGCTTGCCAACCCCTTAACCTTGCTCTCCTTATTAAGGCATATGAAAAGAACCTGGGCTTTCTGGCTGTCCTGCAGCTTTCTGGGTGCTGGCTGTGGGTGGATCTGGACCCCCCACAGAAGCTGCTAGCCAGATTGTTAAAACAGGCTTTGATAAGATTCAGCTATGACCCCTTTCAGAAGGGAGAAGCTGCTAGAATTAAGTGCCTTTCACAGCACCACATACAGGTGCTACCCTATGAACTAACGTTTACATAATGAATTAATCTTTTACATCCGCAGCAGTATTCTTCTTCCTCTCCACAGAAGCGTGCCGCCACCACCACCATCCCACTCCAGATTTGATGAAGTAAGCTAAAAAGAATCAGTGGTACAGGAGCACCTGGCAAAAAGAGAAACCAAAAAGAAAGACTGAATGGAGAGTTGAGCTATGACCAAAAGGGGAAAAATCAAGGTGAGCCACTGGCCCCCAAGGTGTCTCAGACCAGAAGAAATGGGCTGAAGTTACTGGTTATACTCCCCATTTTCAAGGAGTGAGAGAAGTTCCTCCCAAAAAAATCTCTGCTCTTTCCCCAAATTCTTCTCCCCATGCCTGTCCAGTAACATCCTAAAATAAATACAGTCTGCTCACTTCTTTTATTTAAATGTCTCCTGTATCCTGATTTTTGTCTCAAAAATAAAGAGACCAGGGCTTAACTAGGGATAAAAACTGAAATCAGAACTGAGAGCCAAACCTCTATCTGAATGTTATAGATTTTAGGAATTTTCTTAACTAAGGGCACTGAGCCACTGGAATTGCTACAACAATAATCTGATTTAAATTCCATTAAATATGCACAACAGGAGACAAAATCAAAGCAACGATAACATCATTAGATTAGATAAAATATCCACCTTGTGTGCATAACGTTAACTACAGTTAGTCAACAAACTGTACAATATATGTTTGTTACATACAAGTATATGATGACGCTAAGACAAACCAAGTAAACAGAGAAAAATGATAAAATACGGGTACATTGAAAATGCAGCAATTATCATGTGATGATATGAATGAATCAATGAATACACAAGGAGATACGCGCAAGACTCGTGTTGCACATAAACATTAGCATTGTCATCTAGCTACCTATGTAACCAGTCTCACCTGGTCTCTTTTCGGTTAGTCTGGTCATTGGTCAGACGATGCTTGCCCTTTGGTGATCCTGGTGCCCTGTTTGCCCCTACACCAGCGCTAGTTAATGGTACCAGTTCATAATAGTCCTCGTGAGAATTATAGTCCTGCTTTCCTAGACCATAAATTGTAGAGGGCGCAGGCTGACTAGCAGTGTCACTATGTTCTCTCGGGCACATGTAGATTCTAGGAAGTCTGTACAGCTGAAATACTTCACAGAAAAGATAGTCTGTAGCGGAGTGCCCCAGGGATCTGTGCTTGGCTCTGCACCAACATTTTATAAATGACTTGGATAAAAGCATAGATGGAATGATAAATAGAAATGTTAATTCAATTGAAACAAATTTAAAGAGTAATAGTGACCAGCATTTGGGAGGTGATCATCTAACTTTATTCTCTCCTAATCAGACCGCATAGGAAGTACCCCACTTTAGGAAGGACCACCAAAAAGCTACCTGGTCCTGAGAAGGACAATCAGGATGATGAAAAGGCTTAAGATCATTCCATGTGAGGAACAGGGGATGATTAATCTGAAGGAGAAAAGACTTCACCATCTTCAGAGATTTGGGTATTAGCCCAAAAGGAATCTAAGAGGCCACTCAGTACAAGCCAACACAGGCATTCGTGACTCACCCAGTAAGATCACCCCGAATCTGTTGGGAGACCTTCCCTGATAATTCAGTCCCTGGGCAGCTCTCCCTGTAGCAGGATCTCCTTGGGTCGCGCTGATATACGCCTTCCCGTAACTTCTTCTCCATTGACTTCCGTTCGCTTCCACAGAAGCTTATTAAACACTTCTCACATCTCAGATGAGAAAAGAGCAGGGGTTCTTTACTTTTGAGGTCAGGAGCCCTTTGGGGCTCAGTCTGGGGAAGCCCTTGGGCTTCATTAAAGTTAGTTGCTTATGTTCATGATTGAAGGATGTGCTCAATTTCACTTAGACTTTAGTGAAAATAAAGTTATAATTTTTTCTTTCTGCCCAAGTCCAGAACCCTTGGGATAGAGAGTTGGCCTCAAAACCAGGAAGGCCTGGGTTCAAGCCCTGCCTGTGCCTGACACACATTGGTTGTATGTCCCTGGATCTACACCTAACTTCTCAGTGTTTCTGCAAAACACCTTGCCCACCCTCGCCCCTTGTATTGATAGTGCCTTTCCTCTTAGATTGCCTTCCATTTACTCTGGATACTTGTATGCACATAGTTGTTGGAAAGAATGTGAGATTGAGGGCAGGTACTGGTTTTGCCTGGGGTGGGATATCCCTAGCACTTACCACAGTGCCTGGCACACAGAAGGTGCTTAATAAATGCTTAGTGATTTGATTAGGCTCTCTAAGACTACAAGTTGCAGGAGGGTCCTCACCTAGTTGCTCCTATCCCAATGAAGTCAGTTCCAGCCTCATCCTTATTCTCGTCTAAGACACTAGGTGGTGAGTGCTCGGGATAAAAGATTAAATCAAAATCACCCCTCCCAGGAGTTTACTTTTGATATGCAACATGTACACAAATAAATTAATAGAAAACAGACTGTGGGATCAGAATTCTGAGCCTCCCGAGCCTCAACATTTCCAGAAGATTAACACTACTACAAAGAAGTGTCTATGGGTAGACTAGGTATTGCTGTCCTGAAGGACTATGGGAAAGATAGGTTGGAGCGCTGAACTTGGAGTCAGGAAGACTTGAGTTCAAATACAGCCTCACATTTAACAGCTGTGTGACTCTAGAGAAGTCATTTAACTTCTGTCCTCCTCAGTTTCCACAACTATAAAATGGGGATCATAATACTACCAACCTTTCAGGGTTGTTATGAGATTTATAAAGCACTTAGCACATTGCCTGGCACATAGTAGATGCTTAATAAATGCTCATTTCCTTTCTTCATATGAGATATTTTTGCCTTAAGACTTAACAATGGGAATGGTCAAGCTGCTTTTTTAACTTGCTATAATCAATTTTCCATCAATAGGTCTCATAAAAGATGGTAGGGGCGGGGTGGTGAAGGACTCTACTAGAGAATGAAGGAATTAGCCTTGGAAAGGAATTCAGAAGTTCTGGCCGCTCCTTCCCTTTTGACACAGAAACGATAGAGGAAGCAATGAGTGAAGACATGAAAGAAGAGAAGTTGAAGGATCTCGTGACTTATGACTCCACTCTCTAGAGAGCAGGAACTGAGACCATCTGCTGTAAGAGTGTCAAGGGCAGGCTTGTTGGCCTAAGGACCAGCACAGCTTTGAGGTGGTCATTATGCAGGAATATATCCCTTCTCTATTTGTACCAAAGATGAATAAATGGCCTGCCAAGCAGCACTTCTAGCCCAGCCATGACTAGGTTATGAACATGAGCTCGGGGCCATCCATAGAGATGGAGATATGTGGAGGAGAGGTGGGTTTTAAGAGAAATAGAATGAATTCCATTTTCAGCACGTCGAATTTGAGATGTCGACAAGAAATGCAAGAAATGTTGAGTAAGCAGTAATTTGGTGATGGCGTTTAGGAGAGGGACTGGAGATCTTTCGTGGTGTATGTACATATATATGTATATATACATGTATGCTACATTTCCATGTGCCAGGCACTGTACTAAGCACTTTACAAATATGATTTTGTTTGATTCCCCACAACAACCCTGGGGAGTAGGTGCCATTATTACCCCCACTTTACATTTGAGGAAACTGAGGCAAAGAGGTTAGGTAACTTGCCCAGGTTCGCACAGCTAGTAAGCATCTGAGGTCTGATTTGAACTCAGGTCTTCTTGACTCCAGGTCTAGAGCTCTAACCACTGCATCACCTAGAGAAAATGAAAAGGAATGGGCAGACAGGTAAGAGGACAAGTTATGGAAATACAGGGTGTTGATCAAACAAGCAACAAATACTTACTAAGCACCTACTGCGTTCCAGGCCCTGAACTCAGCCCTGAAACATTGGTCTTTGTCAGCCAGTAACAATGCTGTGCTCTTCAGATGGTGGTATCCAATTAGACATTTATCGGAATATCAATGGATTGTTATCCATCTATATGTGGAACTGAGCCACAACGGCCCACATTCAAGGCAAGAATCCAATTTGTGGAAAGAACTATATTAGTCTGACTATATTAGGAAGTTGTCTCCATGCAAATGAAATGGACTTTTGATGGTCATCAGGCTCCTGGCACCAGACCTTCTAGCTTTGCGTAATCAAAAGTGCTTGCTTAAATTCACAAAAGCCAGCATTAGTGTATTTGTGAGGCAGTTGCCCAAATCCTTAGGTACTTCCTCACATTTCTCTATCTCAGCAATCTCCAAATGACATGAGGAACCTGGTTTGTCCCTTTTTTCACCTTTCATTTCTGATTCTTCTTCATACGTAGCCTGCAAGCCCCATCTCATTTTGGGTCCCAAATTAGCTGCCCAAAGTTTTAAGTATTTTATTGGTCAGACACTTTCCCAAACCTTCTCCACAGCTTCTAAATGCCTGAGAATGGATTTTAACTCAAGTCTTCCTGACTCTAGTGCACCAGTACAGCACTAGAGTCATAAACCCTTGGATAAGTTTTGTTTTTACCAGTGAACCACAAGGCGTCCCTAGTTCATGACATGTTTTAATTAAGTAGCATTATAAATATAATAATAACCATAATTAGCATTTATATTGCACTTTGTGGTTTACAAAGCACTTTACAAAAGTTATTTATTTGATCCTCACATCAACCCTGTGGTTAGGTGCTATCACTATCTCCATACTACAGATGAGTAAACCGAGGCCGACAGGTCAAACTAGTAAGAAGTTAAGGCCAGATTTGAATTCAGAGTTTCCTGACTCTGGGATCTATCTACTCTACCACTTGGTTGCCATAGAACCTTGTTCTCATCCTCATAAACTTTGAACTTGCTCTCCAAAAAACACATGTGTATATTGGTAATCTACACATAGAGACTGGAAACCATGCATGGGGTGATGCACACACGGGGAGCTCATGTGACTGGGGCACAGACAAAAAGAACCCCTCCGTGTTTCTGACGCTGAAAAGATACGAGTGTCGTCTACTCACGTCATCATGCCACACTCATGCTCTGCATTCAGAGTTGTGTTCCATTGCCCCCAGTAGGCATCCCTTTTCCATTCAAGCTGGTCATCATCACCAGCTCATCTCAAGATAATCTAATGCCCTCTATAACATTCACCATCGATGCTGTAGTTACAGATCATTGACAAACTCCTTCGGTCACCTCCAATATTCACTTGGTTAATAAGCCTTTCTTTGTTCTGACAGACAACAGTTTCAGGTTGCTCCTTTAGTCTCTTGCTGTGCCTCAACTGTCATCCTAGGAGTAAGCGCAATCTTCAGAATCTGCTTCAATTTGGTCTTCTAATTACCGTTGGTGCTATGATTAGGAAGCCTTTACCTGTAGGGAAGGTTATCAATATACTCAGCTATCATTCAGTGGCTGGCAAGCTACTTGGAGCTCTCAATCAAGTTTCTCATCCAATCACTGAGATGCTCTCTGGTTTTCTCATCCAGCCTTCTCATCCAAGATTCTCAGCCAACGGCTGTGAAGCTCCCATTTCTGTAGTAAGACTATACATCTTCCTGTTTTATGCCTCTGTAGACATTCATGATCCCAGGTCTTTCCGACAATCTGGAATGATTCCAGTGCATGAATAGGGGATCAGATAATTAACTTGTTTGAGCAAGTGCCTGTGTAGGCTTATTTGACTCTCATTTCTCTGACGTTCCTCTGGATCTCTCGCTCCTGACTCAAACTCTCCCACTTCCTTCTTAGGATCCTCAGTATTTGTAGATTTCCAGCTTAGGATTTCCATCCGAGCTCTCCAAAAGTCTCCAACCATGTGGTCCTTTCTGCACCTAATACAGTGCCTGGCACATAGTGAATAACAAATGCATTTTGAATGAGTAAATGAGTGAGCGACTGAACATATAGCTTGAGAAATAGTGGGTTTCCCCTCAATGTCCTAAGTGGAAGTCTTCAGGCAAAGGTTAAGCTGTTACTTGTCCAGTATTTTATAAAAGGAACTCTTATTTAAGTTGAGTTGGCATTTTGCAGCTTCCGATAAGGAGGGGCAGAGAAGAGGTAGGTACCTCCAAAGTAGAGGAAACACATCTAGAACAGAAACAGATTTATTTCCGGAAAAGCTATACCCCAAAATATAGAGGCTTTTCTGGACTGTGAAAACAGAACTGAAATGCCAACTGTAGGTCTGCCTTCTCTCCATCATTCATTTTTATTGTCCTGTACACATAAAACAATGCTCCTTTTCCATCTTTATTGTTTTCTTTCTTCCTTTTTTTGTAAGAGGCAATATACAAAAGGGGAGAGTAGATGGAGTGCTGGGCATGAAATCAGGAAGATCTGAGTTCAAATCCAGCTTCAGACACTTCCTAGCTGTGTGACTTTTGGCAAGTCACTTAACCTCTGTCTACCTTGGTTTCCCTATCTGTAAATAAGGATAATAATAGTACCTGCCTTACAAGGTTGATGTGAGGATCAAATGAGGCAATATTCATAAAGTGCCTAGCACAGAGTAAGCACTTAATAAATGCTGGTTTCTCTCCTTCTTTTCTACAGCCCAGCTTTACAAGAATCCTTTATGTTGTCCTTAGCATTTCTATCCAGCTATGGTTCATTCTGAGCTTTAGCACTTCTGACAGTAGCCCTACATGACCATTCCATGTAATTGTAGAGGTCATTTACCACTTTCCCTTTTCTCCATTGACAGCACCTGTCTTTAAAACATCTAAGTTGACCAAGGAGTTTTCTATTCATTACATCAGCTTCTAAATAGCTCTCCCTTCTTTGGAATCTTCAGAGCTCTGTTCTTAAGAACCTCCCACCCTTCCTAGGATGATGCCCACATGGTCCCAAGAGTGTAGAGCAGAAAGAGGAGAAAGCAGGGCATATTCTGGACTTCTAGAATAGTAGCAATGCTTTAGGAGTCTTGGAATCAGTGCCAAAACTTGGGTTCCAGGGTGCCATGGTTGAAATCTTTACACAGAGTCACAGAATTGAGAGTGTGAAAGAGATCTCAGAGGCAATCTATTCTAACCCATGTACCAACGGAATCCCCACTCTAATGTGCCCAACATCTACCTCTCCTTAAAGACCTCCATGGATAAGGAACTGACTAACTCCAAAGCCAACCCATTCTGATTTTGGAAAGCTCTAAATGGTGGGACCTTCCTCCTGATGTCCAGCCTAAGTTGGCCTGTCTGCTACTCGGTCGTTACTCCTGGTTCTGCCTTCTGGTCAAGAATAATTCATCTTCCACATAGTAGTCCTTCTAATACTAGAACTCAGTCATTATGTTCCCTCATGAGCTTTCTCTTCTTCTAGAAGAACATTCCCCATTCATTCAACCAACCTTCATATCCTTTAACTCACTTCTTAAAGAGGCTTATTCACTGAATGGGTGTTACCTCACTCTAAGTAAGTACATGAGAAGGCCTTAGCCTAAAAAGGCCAGGGTCTCCCATTGCATCCTGGGTCCTCTCCAGTCATCTTGATGAATATCAGGTCACTGGACCCAGATGGCTCTGGAGGAGAAAGTGAGGCTGGTTTCAAGGTCATGTTAGGATTTGGGGGGTTGTGGGGGGGTTGTCTATCATAATTTCTTATTGATTCCCATTAAGGTTTTAATCCACTAAAACTCCCAGATTTCTTTTCAGAAAATTGCTGCCTAGCCATGCCATTTTAAAGAGCCAAGCATAAGAATTTACATTTACCACTATAAAGTTTTGTATCCTTAGATTCAGTCCAATACCCTTCACCTGTCAGAAGCCTCATGGATCCTGACTGTCATCCACCATATTGGCTAGGCCTTCCAGCTTTTGGTCATCTGATAACTTGATAAGTATGCCATCCAAACCTTCATGTAAGACATTAATAAAGATATTAAATAGCACAGGGACTAGCACTGATCCCTGGGGTACTACACTAGACACTCCTATGAAGTTGCCACTATGTGTACCCTTTGAATGCAGCCACTCAACAGCAACTATAAAACATCCCTCCTCATAAAATCGAGGTGCACTCTCCCACAGGTACACAGCAAGTGTGTAAAGAGTGGGCACAAACTAAGAATGCAATGGTGGCGGGGTACACACACGGGGAACATGTGTGCCCAGAGCAACTCATTCAAACTGACCAACTGTGCCAACTGACAGAGGGCTGGCAGCTATTTAAAGGGCTCCAGAAGCATGGACAGTCTTCACCTGTCCAGTGGCCAGATGACCTTTTTATTAAGGCAAGCAACTTATGCACACCTCATAAAAGAACTCCAGACGTGGCCACACCCTTCCAGCTGATTTATTGTTGTTTCTTTTTTTTGAGGGGGGAAGGCAGGGCAACTGGGGTTAAGTGACTTGCCCAAGGTCGCACAGCTAGTAAAGTGTGTCAAGTGTCTGAGATCACATTTGAACTCAGGTCCTTCTGACTCCAGGGCCGGTGCTCTACTCACTGCACCACCTAGCTGCCCCCTTCTAGCTAATTTAACACCTACTGATTACATTCTGGGTTTCCTAGGTGGGGAGGGAACCAAGGACCAACCTCCCTACCTATATTCTTACCATCTTTCGTTGGGTATACTCCATCACTGGTGAATATTCTACTATCCTTTTATTTAAAGCCAAGGCCCAGAACTCCAAATCCCATCCTCTTTTCCAGATATTTACTTCCCAGATATTCTCTGTTCTGAATCGCTTACAGCAAAGAAAACATAACCTATACCCTTCCAGTCATCAGTTTCCCATTCAAGACTTCTCCATCTGTGGTCATAGTTTTTAAGTTCCTTGCGGGAGTTTCGTTTGTGGCCACCGCGAATCACCAGAAGAGGGCAGTAATGGTCTTTTTTACATATCAGGTATAATGCCTTAGCTTCCTTTTCTGAGAAAACAGTAGACCTTGTTATTATTGTCATCAGGTGAACAGTCGTCTTGGCTATTTGTTTGGAGTTTGAAGCCATTCAAACTTCTTGTTTTGCTTCTTCACTTCTTGACTCATTTGATAACTTCTGGGGTTCTAGTATTTCACTCTTTGGAGGACAAACAGCCGCTTCTTCCTCAGGGCAGCCCATTTCTTCCTCTTCAGAAAGAGGCAAAAAACATGCTAAACAATATTTTACTTCTAAAACTTGGAAAGAGGAAAAACAAAGCTGACTTTACGTATCTATTCTAAAGTTTACTTCTTGTGAGCAAACAAAATATACATTTGGGTAGCCACAAAATCCATGACATTCCCTAGGCATTCGTCACGAATACGTCTGCTCTAGTGAGCTTTCAAACTCTGTGCAATAGAGGACTGGCCAGTGAGAGTCCAATCCTTCCAAGCTGGCATAACGTGCTCAGGTTGATGCAATTCCGACATTGACTGTGGAGCACGAACAGGTACTCTGTAATAATTGTTCCGCTTTCCATGTGGTGAGGAAAGGCATTTGATTAGTTTCTGAGCAAGAACTGACCATTATGGGGACTTGTCAGGGCAGAGCCAAGATGGTGGAATAGAGGAAGCAGATGGTCTTTCCCAACATTCCTGTCCAAACAACTTTAAGATAAGGCCTCAAATTGAATTTTGGAACATCGTAGACAACAAAAGATCGGAATAAGACAATCTTCCAGCCCCAGACAACTTAAAGAGGTTGGAAGGATAGGTCTCTGAAACTGGGATGGGGACTGGCCCAGAGCCCAAAAGACAGAAACATCAGCTGTAGGCCCTGAAGGCAGCAACGGCAGCAGCAGTACTTTTAGCAGCTCTCAAGCCAGACACAATAAAGAGATTTGGAAACTGGTCAGAAAGAGGTCAATGGTGCAATGGGTAGATCACCAGGCTGGAATCAGGAAGACTCATATTCTTGAGTTCAGATCTGACCTCAGACACTTACTGGCTGTGTGACCCTGGGTAAGTCGTTTCACCCTCTTTGTCTCAGTTGCCTCATCTGTAAAATGAATGAGAAAAGAAAATGGCAAACCACTCCAGTACCTCTGCCAAGAAAACCCCAAATGAGAGCACAAAGAGCCAAAGAGGACTTGAAAAACAACTGAACCGAGCGACAGAAAGAGACTACAGGAGCCCCTGTGCTAGCACCGGACGCAGGACAGGACACTATTTGGCAGCTGCCTTGGTCTTCCCCACTTCTGGGTCACGGTTCCAGGGCAGAGAGAAACATTTGCTGTTCCAAGGGAGCAGGGGCCCTGAACAGTAATATCACTTCCAATTGAAAGAAAACAGAGATCACAACTCTCCCTGGATCACATCACTGTGGAAGTACCAAGAACTTCCAAACTCCCAGAACTAGCTCAAAAAAGCCTGAAGCTTGGGACAGTTTCCCCGCCCCTACCCCTGGAACAGAGTCCAACTTTAACACAAAGTTCAAAGGCTAGAAAAATTGGCAAACGCCTGTTGCAACAATTCGGCCAGCAGCTGTTGTAGGGGTGAAAGACCAACATAAGCCTGACAACAAAGACGCTGCCAGTGCAGGTTCTTTTGATCTGCTTTAATAAGGAAACTCACTTTAGGGGGTTAATGATTTTATTTCAAACTAACATATACACGTATCATTCACTTAGTTCAGGGGAAAAAGCCAGAACCCTGAACTTCAGAGCACATACAAACAAATTACAAAGATACATTATAAAAAGACCAAATATAATTCATAGTTACCAAGAAGGCATCAACATCTGGGTTCACAAGCTGGAGGGCTCTTAACTACAGCTATCCAGAGTCTCAACATCAATGCTCTTCCAAGAGTGAGAGCCCCAAGCAAATAGCTCTATTCTCTCTTTTTATACAGTCTTTGGATGTCATCAAACATCATCTGAGTGACCAGAACTTAGGCACCTACTATTGGCTCTGGTCTTAACAATTCCCCTTAGGACCCTGAGGGCTTCATGCCCACATCAGCTTAGCACCTAGTAATTAGTAGTTTGGGCCTGGGGTTTAGCACTTAGTTAGACTCAATCAAAGAGACTAAAAAAAAAAAGTCCCAACTTAATTAATTTTAAAACACCAAAAAACAACACAACTATAAAAAAAACTACTATGGTGACAAGGAAGATCAAGACATAAATCAGAAGACAACAATGTCAAAATAGCTACAAACAAAATCTCAAAGAAAAAGGCTAATTAGATCCAAACCCAACAAGAATTCATGGAAGAGCTAAAAAAAAAATTTATTTTAAAAATAAAGTGAATGCTAGAGGAAAATTTTGGAAAAGAAATGAGAATAATGCAAGAAAACAATATAAAGACAGCTTAGTAAAAGAGGCACACCAAAAAAAACTGAAAAAGATAATATCTTTAAAAACAAAATTGACCAAATGGTAAAAGAAGTACAAAACTCCACTGATGAAAATAACCTCTTAAAAGGCAGAATTGGTGACACTGAAAAAGAGGTACAAAAGCTAACTGAAGAAAATAATTCCTTAAAATTAAAATTGAGCATGTGAAAACTAATGACTCCATGTCAAGAAACAATAAAACAAAGTAAAAAAGAATGAAAAAATAGAATACAATGTGAAATATCTCATTGGAAAAATAACTGACCTGGAAAATATATTGAGAAGAGATAATTTAAGAATTATTGGACTGCCTGACAACCATGATCAAAGAAAGAGCCTAGACATCATGTTTCAACAAATTATAAAGGAAAATTGCCCTGATATCCTAAAACAAGAAGGTAAAATAGAAATTGAAAGAATCCACTGATCACTACTTGAAAGAGATCCCAAAATGAAAACTCATAGCAATACTAAAGCCAAATTTCAAGTCAAAGAGAAAATATTTCAAACAGCCAAAACAAAACCATTCGGATGCCATCAAGCCACAATCAATATTGCAGAATATTTAATAACTACCACATTACGGGAGTGGAGAACTTGAAATATGATATTCCAGCAGGCAAAGGAGCTGGGATCACAACCAAAAGTAACCTATCCAGAAAAACTGAGTATAATCCTTTGAGGGGGTTGGGAGGTGATGGACATTTAATGAAATAGAAGACTTTCAAGAAATCCTGATGAAAATGCCAGAGATGAATAGAAAATTTCGCTTTCAGATACAAAACTCAAGAGAAGCATGAAAAGGTAAACTCATGTTTGCCTTTTACTTGTTGAATAAAGAACTAAAAATGGCTAATGAGTTTACATTTCAATATGGGAAGTTTATACATGTAACTCCTAAGGACCTCATCATTATTAAGACAGTTAAAAGGACTCTACATAAGTAGAGGGAACAGGAGTAAGTCATTTATGTTGAGATGGTCTCAAAAAATGGATCCTGAGAAAGAGGAACATACTAGGAGTAGGATGAAGGGAGAAGAATAATGGTGAGAATTATCTCATGTAAAGTTGGTACACAATGAAGAGCTTTTACAGTGGAGAGGAAAATGGTGGGGGAGAAAGACAATGCTTGAAACTCATTCTCATCCAAACTGATTGAAATAGGGAAGAAAATATATACACATTCAATGAGGTATAGAAATCTATCTTACCCAACAAGGAAAAAAGGGGAAGGAGATAAGAGAAGTGGGAGATGGTGATGAAAGGGAGGGCAGATTAAGGAGGCAGGGGTCAGAAGGAACACAGACTTTTGAGGAGAGACAGGGTAAAAAGGGAGAGAGAGAAAGATAAACAGAAGGAAATAGAATGGAAGGAAATAAGAAACTAATCATAAATGTGCATGTGAATGAAATGAATCCACCTATAAAATGAAAACAGATAGGAGAAAGGACTAGAAACCAGAGTAGTATGTTGGGTTCTTTTTTTCCAGAATAATACGTCGTTTATAAGAAACACTTGAAACTGAGACATGCACACTGAGTTTAAATGGGAGGCTTTAGTTTAAAAAAAAAAAGGCAGGGTAACAGTCATGATCTCAAACAAAGCTAAAACAAAGATCTGATTAAAAGAGACAAGCCACAAAACGGTATCTTGCTTAAAGGCTCCATAGACAATAAAGTAATATAAAGAATAAACATAAATGCACCAACCAGAATAGCATCAAAAAGCTTAAAAGAAAAGTTAAATTACAGAATGAAATAGACAGTAAACCTATACTAGTAGGGGACCTCAACTTTCCCCTCTCAGAACAAGATAAATACAACCATAAAATAAATAACAAAGAAGTTAAAGAGATGAATAAAATTTGAGAAACCTCTGGAGACCTCTAGAGAAAATTGAATGGAATAAAAAGGAGTATGCCTTTTTCTCAGTTGTACATTGCATCTTCACAAAAATTGACGATGTATTATGTCATTAAAAACCTCACAAACAAATGCAGAAAAGCAGAAATATTAAATGCACCTTTTGCAGACCATAATGCAATAAAAAAATACATTCAATAAAGCATCATGGAAACATAGATTAAAAATTAATTGGAAACTAAATAATCCTTAAAAATGAGTGGGTCAAAGAACAAATCATAGAAACAATTAATAATTTCATTAAAAATAATGACAACGGGGGCAGAGCCAAGATGGCGGCTGGAAAGCAGGGACTAGC
>JAQQSZ010005664.1:0-13813 GCA_028646595.1 Phalanger gymnotis | reverse complement strand
GGGGTGGAAATGGGGAGAAAATCTGTAATTCAAACGCATGTGAAAATCAATGCTGAAAACTAAACATATTAAAAATAAATTAAAAAAAATAAAGTTGAACAAAGTAGAGAGGAAAGAACCTGGACACCTTTGTTGATGATGTTATTGTCACTTAGAAAATTGTAGGCAAATCGACAAAAAACCTAATTGAAGCAATATGTAGTTTCATTAAGGTTATGAGGTACAAAAGAAATCTAGTAAGTTTGTTAGTCAGCCAATCAACAAATATTGAATAAGTACCTACTAATCGTTGCCAGGCATTATGCTAAGTGGCTGGAGCCAGGAAGAAAGGTTAAAGGCAATCCCTTAAGTCAGGGCTGTCCAGCCTTAAGTTACCTTGGGCCGCATTAAAATAAAATAATTATTCAAGGGCCATGCTCAGAATAAAAAATACAGTACACTAATAGAAAGTGGGGAAACGCACATCATCAACACAACAGGTGAAGGCACAAAGCAAGAAAGTAAACACAAAACAACAAAGCAACAACACAAAAGTATAAAGGTAGGTGCATACTGACTAGTCTGCATGGTACAGAAGGAACACATCCCACAGACCAATTGAAAATTCCTGCAACATGTTCCATCTGTAATACTGCTTAAAAACACCAAAGAAAATTAATATCAATGAAATTGTGTTGTGGATGGGCTGAAGAGTTAGGATGGAAGAAATCAGGAAAGGTATATAGGTGTGGTAGGTGGGATACTGAAAGTCTTTCAATGCCCAACAATATTTTATAGTTAATCTTGGCGGTGATAGGGAATCATAGGGTTTGTGGAGTAGAAAAGCAGACATAAGGAGCAGTACATTGTGGAGGATTACTTTGAGAACTGAGTGGAGCACGAACTGAAGTGAGGAGAGGTTTGTGACAAGCAGAACCACCAAGGAGGCTACTGAGGCAATAGTGCAGGCTTCAGGTGAAGACAGACAACTTGCTCTAGGATTTGGCAGCATCAGAAAAGGAGAGGGATGTAGGAAAGACATTACAAGGGTAAGTCAATAGGCTGGCTTTGGCAGCTGATTGGACATGTGAGGGGCTGAGAGGAAATTAGGAGTGGAGGAAGGCAGCTAGGTGGTGATCTTGTGGGACTGTAAGGAAGGTGGTGCCCTTCCCAGTAAAAGAGAGAAGTTAGGAAGGAGTGATAATTTTTTTTTGG
This sequence comes from Phalanger gymnotis, assembly GCA_028646595.1. Lineage (NCBI taxonomy): Eukaryota > Metazoa > Chordata > Mammalia > Diprotodontia > Phalangeridae > Phalanger > Phalanger gymnotis. The sequence continues at coordinate 12,619 of JAQQSZ010005664.1, read as the reverse complement.
GGGGGGGTAATCTAAGGAGATGAAATTTTATATCTATGTGGCAAATGGAAAATTAGAAAAAGCAGTAAAGACTATTCCACCTTGGAAAGCTAACATTCAAAATACTTTGAAAACCAGTAACCACAGACCTCCTTTTTCACTGTTCTCTCATCAGGACTGACACTCCTTAACAATTCTGTCCATTACAGCTCCCATGGGGAGAAAGAAAAACATATGCTTTATGATGTCAGCAACTTGGAGCATTAGCTATGGAGAGAGGGGCTCAATGAAAACCTGAATGTAGGAAAGGACCCCTAGTGATTCAGCTTAAGAATTTTTTAAAACTAATTCTTGCTACTAGCTTTTAAAAAACACAAGATTTTTTTCAGATTTGTGGACTTAAGGTACTAATGCGCTTTGGAAAGAAAATCAAAAAGGTTACTTGCTCTTTAGAGGGTCTAAGTCTTCCAAGTGCAAAAGGAAATAAAAGTTCTCCAACACATTTTCCTAAAATATGAGACTTTCCATAAGAAAAATATTGCATAGGAAGATAACCCAGTAACTGCTGTTGTGAAGACATGTTGACCTGTGCAAAAACATGACAATTTATTTTAAAGGCCAATGCCAGAAAAGAGCCTTTCTGTATTTTTAGAGAACATATTTCTGTAGACCTGATATAGCAAAAAAAAGGCTCAGGTTCACTGCTAAAGGACTGAAATAAAAAGAGATTTATAAATTAGGAACCAGATTCTTTTTTTAAAATATATTCTACTTGAAGTCTAAGATTAGCAAGAGGTTAGCTGAGAAAATTCAATTTTGTCATCTGATTATATCCAGAACATCTGTAATTGATTCACATTAAGTTAAAATAATATGGGGAGAGCAGGTCTGTCAATCAGTCCATAAACATTTATGAAATGGAGGCAGGAGGGAGAGTATTTAAGAACTTCAGTTTTGGAAGTACTGGATGAAGATGTTTATGGAACACAATGGTAAATTAGAAAAGAACCACCTAGCGAAAATTCCAAAATGGTATCTGGAAGGAAAGTTCACTACATTATCACCTTCCAAAGTTAGCACTCAAAAAGCCTTGGAAAACCAAAAATAAAGTGCCTCCTTTCATTGTCCTCTGATTAGGATTAATACTTAGTAAGTGCTGTGTCCAGTCCTGCTCGCGGGGAGATAAAGAAAAACAGATGCTTTGTGATATCATCAACAATTCATATTAACTGAAGTGGGACTGACTTGATTGTGAAATATGGGTCCCTTTGAGTTAACCAGATTCAAAATTTTCTTTTAAATATCTTGATGTATCCTTATTACATACATATAAGGTATTTTTTTAATTTTACATTGTTACCAGTCCCTTAGTCTGAGGGCAGTGGTTCATTCCCAAAGAAAACTGAAAAAGTAGCTTTCTCCTTGGTGGGTATCCAAGGCTGAAGATACATGTTCCCTCAGATTGGTTCTGAAGAACTTGGGCTTTCCATAAGAAAAAATATTTCACAGAAATCCATTGTTGCTGTGAGGAAAGGTTGGACTAAGGGGAAAAACAATGACAGTTTATTCTAAATGCTAATACAAGAGAGTAGAGCTTGTATATTCTAAAAAGACATATTTCTATAGACATATGAACTAGGGGGAAGGCTCAAGTGTCACTGCAACCAGATTGAGAGATTTATATATTAGGAAAGAGATTCTTTTATGAAAAAATTCGACCTGAAATCTAAGTTGATAGAAATAAAGGATAATAAAAATGTAGAATTTCTTTAAGTACATGGAATAGCAAAAGAACATAAGCAGAAATGGACAAAGTAATATTACAACAAACTGAGGAAAAATAAAATGACATCAATCCATGTTCTACAGTGATATGATCAAAGCGCTGAGAACTGAAAATAAGGCATTGCCTTTATTCTATCTTCTGTGATTTTACCCTCAACAATTGTAAATAGATTCATAATGAGTTTGAGTAAATATAAAAAGAGTGGGTCAAGACAGTAAAAAACACAAGAGTGAGTTAGACAGTAAACATTTATGAAGTGCCTTCACTAGCCAAGGCACATGCTACGTGCTGGGGCCAGGAATGGTATTCCAAGACAATGTCCACTCTCAAGGAGCTCACAGTCTATCAGGGAAGACAACATGCTAACAATTATATATAGCTAATCTATATATGGGATAAAAGTTGAATTAAGTAACAGAAGAAAGACATTAGTAATGATGAGAATTCTAGAAGGGCTTCTAGAAAATGTGCTTTTAGCTTATCCTTGAAGGAAGCCAGGGAAACCTGAAGACAAAAATGAGAAGGGAGAGTATATCAGGAATGAGGATAAAACCAGGAAAAGTACCTCTAGTTGAAAGATGGAATTATTTTATTTGAGAGCATCAAAGAACCCAATGCCCCTGGATCCCAGAAAATATAGACAAAAAAGAGCTTGGGTTCAAGGGGGACCAGGCCCTGTTAGAAGCCTGGAAAAGGACATGTGTATATGCTGTGCGTGTGTGTGCCTGTGTATGCATATATAAGGGGTGAGGATAGATTTTCTGAAAAACTTTTAATGCCAAAAATATTTTAGAGTTGATGTTGGGAGTTGGATAGGTAAACACTAGGGAACAGGGATTAAGAATAGGGAATCACTAGGGAATAGGGAATCATTTTTGTGAATACAAAGACAGACTTAAGGAGAATCCACTTCTGGAGGATCACTTTGACAGCTGAGTGAAGAAAGCATTGTGGCAAGAAGAGACCTGAGGCAGGTAGAACAATCCATTGCAGCAAAAATCCAGAGTTCAGAAGATGAAGACCTCCTCTAAGGTTTCAGCAGTGTAAGAAAAGGAGGAAGATTTTACAACGTAATGTCAGCTTTGGAACAACTGGATAGAGAGGGAAAAGAAGTTCTTAGTATTTAAGGCAGACAACTGGTTTATTAGTTGAGATTACTAAACAGTGAGAGAAAACTTAGAAGGAGGAAAGAATTTTTCTGGGGGGAGGAGGGAAAGATAAGGATTTCAGTTTGGAAATGTAAGATATTTGTGGGACACTAAATGATAAATTAGAAAAGCTGCACCTACCAAAAATTCCAGAGTGGTACCTGGAAGAAAGGTTCACCAAAATATCACCTTCCAAAAGTTAAAATTCAAAATCCTTGGATCAGCAAAAATACTACACCTCCTTCTTCACTGTCCTCCGATCAGGGCTGACACTCCTCAACTGTTCCGTCCACTCCCGGAACAGATGCTTTATGATGTCAGCAACGCTTCATATTAGCAGTTGAGAGTGGGGCTCAGTAATTGTGGTATGGGACCCATCAGAGTTGTCCAGATTCAAAAATTTTTGCGTGTGTATGCGTTATATATAGTACATATGAATATTTTCTTTCTTATAAATAAATTCTAACTGAAATCTAAGTTTAGTAATAGGTTAGCAAATTTGGAAAAAGGAAAATGAAAAAAAATATAGAATTTCTTTAAATATATCAAATACCAAAAGATAATAAACAGAAATGGACAAGGTAATAGTACAAAATTCCTTCCAGAAATAAAACGACTTGGCCATTGATATTCTACAGTTACATGCCCAAAATATTTAGAATTGAAAATGGAGTATCACCTCAGTTCTGTCATCTGTGACTTTATCCTCAACATCTGTAAATGTAAATCTGTATTTTTGTAACTAAGGAAAGGATAGGTTGGTCAGTAAGTCAGCAAATACTTATGAAGTGACCCCACTGCCCAAGGAACTTGTCTATGCGCTTGGACCAGGAAGGAGTTTCCAAGATAATCTCTACTCTCAAGGACCTCACAGTCCATTAGGGGAGATAACATGCTTACAATTACGTATAAACAAGCTATCTACAGGATATAAAAGGTGAAGTGATCAAGATAAGAAAGGCAATAGAAAAGGGCAATTTAAGAAAGCTTTCTTCTAAAAAAAGTCTTTTTAGCTTGGACTTAGAGGAAGCCAGGAATCTTTAGTCAGAGGTGAAGACTCAGAGCATTCCAGGCATTGGGTACAGTCAGGGAAAATGCCTGGATTTGGGAGATAAAGCATCTTGTCTGAGGAGCCCACTATCAGTGGATGAAAAAGAAATTAGGTACAGAGCTTTGGGGCCAAGGAAATCATATTGAAAAATACGTTGGTAGGAAGCAGGGTCAGATTGCTTTGGGTTGTTTTGTTGTTGTTGTTTTTCAACACTTAGTATTTATTTTTCAATTACATGTAAAGATAGTTTTCAACATTCACTTTTTAAAGATTTGGAGTTCCAAATTTCTCCCTTCCCTATTCCCTCCCCAAAACAGCAAGCAACATTTTTTTTTTCAAAAATGGAGAAAGAAAACAACACCCTACCAAAATCTTTTTATGAGTCCGATACAATCCTAATGCTTAAACCTAAGAAGTATAGAACATGGAAGCCTGCTAACTATGTGACCTGGGGTAAGTACCAACTTCTTTGAGCCTCAGTTTGCTAATACATAAACTGTAGGTGTTGAACTAAATGTCCTCTGAGGTCCTTTCTAGCTTTCACCGAATGTACAATCCAATTATAACAATGACTCTGTGATCCTGCCTGTAGGTCAGGGAAATTACATTTTGCCCCACCCCCTATGGTCCTCCTGAACCTCTTAAAGTGGTGGGGTTTGGAGAGGTTGAATATCTGCCTTTGGCTCAAGCCCCTGCCAATAATGTTCCCTCCATCAATTTTAGGTTCCCCTAGAACTCCCATTGCATTAGTCAGTTAGCTGAGTTTGTGCAGAATGATATTTATTTCAAATGTCAAACATGTCAACATTTCCCTCAACTCCTTTTGGGTATAATCTCACCAGCTGAGTGTCTGGGAAGGGGAGAGAGATTTTTTTTTCACTACTTAATTCAGTTTCTGTATAACCTAGTTCCTCAAAGATCTAAGTCCAAAGTCTTTGTGCTGTTTTGTTTTGTTTTTTTCCCCCTGGCACCCTGGCCTCTCAGAGTTTCCTGATGAGCTGGCTACTTTACTATATAATAATTTACAGTCTGGAATCCGGACTGATATTGAAGGTAACCATCTTCCCCTGGATGCATTTTCCTCTCTAGCATTTTTTTACATTGTACTTGTCAAATTCTCCTATCTCTCTTATTGCTATATCTCAGTCTCCTTTGATGAATTTTCAACTATGTCACTCCTACTGTCCATGAGAGTACCCCAACTCATTGTTGTACTGGTCCCTCTTCTATACTAGGGAATCTTAATGTTTTTTTCTGTATCATGGACCTCTTATCCTGTAGATCCCTTTTCAGAATTATTTGAAGTAAATGCCAAATTTAAAAGAGGTACATTATTTTTTTTCCCGTTCATGGTCACAGACCACTTCTCATCTTCCATAGATATTCATATGTCTACGCACTCCTGGTTAAAACAATATCTTACCCAAAGCTGATTTTGGTCTAAGTCAAGTTGTCCTAGAACTTTTTAGGAAATAATCTTTGCTTTTACTCTTGCAGCAAAGGTCTTTGAATTTATCAAGTACTAGGTTACAAGGTTCACGTGTTTCTACATGTTGTGTTCCTAACCTGTTCCATTAACTGATTTCTCTATTTCTTAAATAGTACCAAATAATTTTGATCATTGTTTTATAATGCAGCTTGAGATCTGGTATAGCCAAGCCCCTTCCTTCCTTCCAACATTTTTTCACTGTTTCCCTTGAAATCACTGATGTTTTGTTCCTTCAGATGAATTATGTTTTTATCTTTTCTAGTTACTAAAAGCAATCTAATTTAAAGCTAGTTTAACTAGTATTGCAACTAAGTTCATAAATTTAAGTAGTATTGCCATTTATCATACTGAATTGACTTGAATATTAATTAATATTTCTCCTCTTATTTAGGTCTGTGTTTCTGTAGAGTATTTGATTACATGCATATAGTCTTTGTCTTTATCTTGGTAGATTGCAGGCCAAATATTTTTCACACTATAAATATTTTTAAATGGAATTTATCTCTTTTCTCTTGTCTTTCATTGCCAATGTACAAAAATGTTGATCATTTAGGTGCACTTACTTTGTATCATGCTCTTTGCTGAAATTAATATCTCAATTAATTTAATTTGACTCGCTAGGGTTTTCTAAGTAAACCATAATGTTGTCAGCAAAAGGCAAGTATTGTTCCCTTTCTTATCTCTTCAGTTTCCTTTTCTTATCTATTGCTATCACTCAGATTTCTAACATATTACTATCCAATGATAGTGGTGATAGTGGACATCTTTGTTACTTAATTTTTTTTTTTTTAGCTTCATGGAAAAAGTGAAACTATGTACAATACACCACATGCATGGACGTCCTACCTCTGCAAAGGAGTGAAGTAGTAGTGTTCTCATATTTCTTCTTTGAAACCATGCTCATCTTTTATAATTTTACAACATTTACTTTTCAGATTTTGTGATCATTTTTTTTCTGTTTACATTCTTGTATTCACTGAGTATATTGTTTACTTGGCTCTTCTTTATTCTTCATTTGGTCCTATAAATTTTTCCATGATTCTCTGTATTCATTCTATTTTTTATTCTTATAACTCAGTAAATTCCATGACACACATATATTAGACTTTGTTCATTAATTTACTCATTTGCACTTTGTTCCAATTCTTTGCTACCAGAGAAAGGACTCCTATGTATATGGGGACTGGCTTTTTTATTATCAATGATCACTTTGGGATAGAAGCAATCAAAGCTCAATTTCTGTGTAAAATGGTATGGACATTTTAGTCATTTTATTTGCATAATTACAAATTGTTTTCTAGAGTTGATGAATTGATTCACAGCTCCACCAAAAATAGCTCAATCGTCCTGTCTTCCTACAGTGCTGTTAAATATTTAGCATTCCTTGCTTTTGTCATCTTGACCAATTTGTAGAATGTGAGATGAAATCTTTGTTTCATTGTCATGATAATCCCAATTTGTAATTTGTCTACACTTATTTAAGGACAAATACAGTACAGGCTACTCAAATCTAGTTAACATTCACAAGCTCCTACTGAACTCCTTCCAGAATCTCCTTGTAAAGAGGGAGCCCAGGCTAGGCCTCTCTTCATCTGTCATCTTGCTGCACTCCTATGGCCTTCTTCATCATGCCTACATGATGGGTACTTTCCCACCCCCCTCCATTCTATTCTCTCATTGACTTATAAAAGTAGAACAGAGGGAGTGCTACATGAGCACGGACCTTTCTTGATTCTGTTAATTTAAGAAAGTATAGAATGACTTAGCACTACTATTACAATTGTTTTAGGAGCTCTGTTGGGCACATTTGGACTGTTTTTGATCCTCTTCCTCTATTTTTGACCTTCCTCTATGTGTTGTCTTTACCTATTAGATCATAACCTCCTCAAGTGTGGGTAGTATTTTTTTTGCCATCATTGTCTTCCCAGGGCATAGTAAAGTATCTGGTGCATGGAAGGTACTTCATGAGTGATTATTTAGTAATTGACTGACCTTTTGTGTTGGTAAGCAAAATGGGCTCCTTAGCACTTAGTTCAACAAGTGCCCTTGAAGAGTTTGGCTTTTGTTTTTGTTGAGTAATTCAGCCTTCGTTGAATCTTACTAAGTGCTAAGCCCCAGGCCCAAACCCCTATTAGGTGTAAAACCTATGTGGGTGTGGATTGGCAACTAAGGTGGGGCCCAAGGTGGGGCTAACTCCAGGAAGGGCCTAGTTTACATGTCTGGGACAGCAGAGGCTCTTAGAATACTTGGGTTTAAGTCCCCCTCTTTGTGACGATTTTAGGTCACGTGGGTGAGTCACATGTGTGACTCACCCCTGACGCTGACAAAGATATAAAAACCAGGGGGTGGCCTCCTCTTCTTTGGAGCTCTTTGCCGAAGCAGTGGTGGTGCTCGTGACTCTGGGCCAGCCTTTGTTCTGAGCTCCCGGACTGAACCTAGATGTTGGCAACTATGAATTCTATTGTGTCTGTCTGTTGATGTTTGTAATTTGTTTGTATTTTGCTCTGAAGTTCAGGGTGCTGGCTTTTTCCCCTGAACTAAGTGAATGATATTTGTGTGCTGAATTAAAGTAAGCTTGCCAACCCCTTCACCTTGCATTCCTTATTAAGGCAGATCAAAAGAACCTGTGTTTTCTGGGTGCTGGCAGCTTTCTGAGTGCTGGCTGTGGGTGGATCTTACACCCCCACAGCAGCTGCTAGCCAGATTGTGGAAACACCTTTTCAATATATCCTATGTTATAAAGTCTTTGTACTTGAGATCTCAAAGTGTAATGCCTAGAAGTAAAGACCATAAGCTATGGTCTTATTTCTATAAGAATAGATAAGATTACATGCAGAGGTGGGGAATCTGTAGCCTCAAGGACACAGGTGGCCCTTTCGGTCCTCAAGTGCAGCCCTTTGACTGAATCCAAACTTCACAGAACAAATCTCCTTAATAAAAATATTTGATCTGTAAAGCTTGGACTCAGTCAAAAGGCTACACCTGAAGACCTAGAAGGCCACATGTGGCCTCAAAGCCAAAGGTTCCTCACCCCTGGATTAGAGTCATGATATGCTGTACAAAGTACAAATTTCTTAAGCTCTCCCTAAAGGAGTTTAAGTGCTGGAAGATACATACTTCAAACTAAAACTAAACCTGAGAGACAGTTCCTTGATAGAGGAAGGAAGCAGCTTTAAGAAATGTCATATCTGAACAGATAGTTTTCAGAAGAAGAAATCAAAGCTATTAATAGTGATATGAAAATAGTCATATGAATAAATGGTCTAAATCATTGATTAGAGAAATGCAAATTAAAACAACTTTGAGGTACCACCTCACACCTATCACATTGGCTAACATGACAGAAAAAGAAATTGGGACATTAATGCATTGTTGTTGGAGTAGTGAACTAGTCCAACTATTCTAGAGAATGATTTGAAACTATGCCCATGAAATTGTGTATACCCTCTGAACAAGTGATACCACTATTATGTCTGTGACGATCAAAGAAAAAGGGAAAGGGACTATATATACAAAAATATTTGTAATAGGGCATTTTGCAGTAGTAAAGAATTAAAAATTGAGGGATGCCCATCAATTGGGGAATAGCTGAACAAGTTGTGGTATATGATGGTAACAGAATACTATTATGCTAAGCTGGATGGTTTCAGAAAAAACTTGGGAAGACATATGAATGATGCAAAATAAAGTAAAACTAGGAAAACACTGTACACAATAACAACAATGTTATTAGTCCCTTCTCTTCTTAATTGCCTGTTGGATAAGGTGAATTTCTATGCCCAACGGTGTGTGTTTGTGTGTGCGTGCGTGTGTGTGTGTGTGTGTGTGTGTGCTTATGTTTTTTCTTTTCTACTTGAACTGGTTCAGGTGAATGAGGTTCAGAAATTTTCTTGCTGCTCTGCATTGGTAACTAAGGTGAGGCTTTCTTACTGTTTTAGAATGATAAATTAATTCTCTTTGATTGAGTCTTACTAGGTGCTAAACCCCAGGCCCACACCCTTTTGCTATTAGGTGTAAAGCCCCAGGCCCAAACCCCTAATTACTAGGTGCTAAGCCTATGTTGGCATGAAGCCCTCAGGGTCCTAAGGGGAGTTGCTAATACCAGAGCCAATAGTAGGAGTCTGAGTTCTGGTTGCTCAAATGACATTTGATGATGGCCAAAGACTGTATAAAAAGAGAGAAGAGAGCTATTTCCTTGAGGCTCTCACTCCTAGAGGAGTGTTAGGATGGGACTCTGGGCAGGCACTCTAAAAGCCTCCCAGCTCACCCAGATGGTTTCTTGGTAACTATGAATTGTATTTGGTCTGTTTATATGTATGTTTGGAATTTGTTTGTATTTGCTCTGAAGTTCAGGGTGCTGGCTTTTTCCCCTGAACCAAGTGAATGATATTTGTATGTTGGATTGAAATAAGATTGTTAACCCCCTAACATTACTTTCCTTGGTAAAGGAGATCAAAAAAACCTGTGCCGGCAGCGTTCTTGTTGTTGGGCTTGTGTTGTTCTTTCACCCCCATAATAGCTGCTAGCCTAATTGTTGCAACATACTCTTCCTTGTGTCCTTTTACATGACATAGTTGTCTCCATTCTTCTTCTCTCTGCCTCCTTTTCTCAGGGCATCCTTTTTTCTAACCCTTCCATTTTTCTTTTGACATGACCCCAACATAATATGCTCACACTCATACCCTCTAAGTAGACACTTTCTAAATGTTCTAATAATGATAAAGTTCTTAGGGGTTACATGTATCATGTTCCCATGTAGGAATATAAATAGTTTAACCTTAATAAATTCCTTCCCTATGATTTCTTACTAATGTTTACCTTATTATGCTTGAGTCTTGTGTTTGAAAGTCAAAATTTCTATTCAGCACTGAATTCAGCTCATTCATCAGGAATTCTCAAAAGTATTCTACTTAATTAAATATCCCTTTTTCCTCTGGAGGATTATACTCCATTTTTCTGGGTAGGTTATTCTTGGTTGTAACCCTAGATCCTTTGCCTTCCAGAATATTGTATTTTAATCCCTCTATCCTTTTATAATGGTACCTGCTAAATCTTATGTGATCCTGATTGGCTCCATTGTATTTTAATTCTTTCTTTCTGGCTGCTTACAGTATTTTGTCCTTGCCCACAAAGCTCTAGATTTTGGTTTCTGATTTACATTTTCCTCATTTCACTGTGATATCCTCATAGACCAACACATTTATTCTGTGTATAATGGGGATTGTGAATCCAGCACCCCCAAGAGCACCTACCTTTAGGAGGAATTCAAAGCATAAGATCACACAGAGTGAGGAAAGGACTCAGTTAGGACCCTATGAAAGTGATAGAGAACCCCCAGAATGTCATTTATTCTAAAAGCATCCTCAAGTTTGGCTTGTTCTAAGGGAAACTGTGAGTGCTTTGGCATTTTTCACTATGGTTAATAAGCTCCTAGGAGTCTTTGAGAGTTTTTGTATTGACTTTAGGTCGAAATAAAAATTGACCTCTACCCATATGCACTTCTACCTTCAGGATTTATGTGGGAACTCTGTACCATTTCCCCACATTTGTGGAAACTTAAGGATGTGTTGTATTTGGAGATTTTCTTGCAGTAAATTCCATGTGACAGACAATGAGGAAATAGATGCATTCAGGGTATCTGACACTTTAGTTATCAGTGTTCTAGGGCTATCTTAGGGCCATTGGTTACATTAGTTATATTTCTATTAATTCCTCATATTCATAATTTCTTATGGCACAATAGTATCCCACCACATTCCTACACATAACTTGCTCAACCATTTTCCAGAGAACGGGCACCCACTTCGTTTCTAATTTTGTGCAAAGTTATGAGATCTCCTATGTGAGAGCAGGGCCTGTTTTTGCCTTTCTTTGTATTCTCAGCACTTGGCACAATGCTTGGCACATAGTAGGCACTTCATAAATGCTTTCTGAGTGACTCCTGTTACAAAAAGTACAGCTGTGAACATTCTATTGAGTATTGGACTGCCAGGAGCCTCTAGATAAAATCCAACATCTTCAGTTTTGCATTTAATGTTATGGACAATCTGGATCCAACTCATTTTTCCATGCTAATTAGATCTTATTCAGTACATACAGTGTTTTGTTCAGGCCAATCACTAGTAGTTTATGTTTAATACTTAGAACAAAATGAGTGTATATATGCATATCTATCTACCTAGATGCATACACACATATATTCATATATGGTACATGGTTGTTCACTTGTCTCCTCATAAACTGTGAACTCCTTGAGAGCACAGACCGCTTTTCTTGCCTTTTTAAAAAATTCCTGTGCTCAACACAGTAGCTGGGAAAAAGTTGGTGCTTAATAAATGCTAATTACTGTCTGACTTTGTATTGCCAGCACTGAGCACAGTGCTCGACTTACAGTAAGCATCAATAAATACTTGTTGACTAAGAGAGTCCATAACTAGTTTCTCTTATCAACCTCAAGAAAAGAAAGGTGTGAGCCAAGGCGGCGGCTCAAAGCAGGGACTTGCCTGAACTCCCTGCCAGGTCCCTCCAAAAACCTATAAAAAACGACTGTGAACAAATTCCAGAACTGCAGAACCAACAAAATAGCAGAGGGAGGCAAGGCTGCAGCCCAGGACAACCTGGATGGTGGCTGGGTAAAGTCTATCGCACACGGACCTGGGAGCAGAGGGGAGCAGAGCCCAGCGTGGGTGGCAGTAGGACCAACCAGACCAGGAGCAGGGTAGAACAGGCCCTAGCACCCTGAATCAGTGAGCTGGGGCAGTTACCAGACTTCTCAACCCACAAACACCAAAGACAACAGAGAAGGTTAGTGGGGAAAGCTGCGGGGGACAGAGAGGAAGGAGTTCACAGTTCAGCCACTGCCCCGGGGACAGCACAGGTGGTGCAGCTACAGAAGTACAGCTGCAGTAGCTTCTGGCCACAGGCCCACATGGTGGGAGGAATTAAGTGGCAGAACAGAGCAGGAGTGCAGAGCGTGCTTAAGATCTGAGTCAGGTCCTGGTTGGCAGTTCTTGGGGAAGAAGGACTGGCTGGTGTGGCAGAGGTGGCTGTATAGAAATAGCTCTGAAAACAACAGCACATCCCCTCAAGCTTGGAACAAAGTACTCTTTACTCTACAAGCAGTCATACCCTGACAAAAAACTCAAGGGTCAAGTAAGTTGGCTGGG
>JAQQSZ010005663.1:0-13813 GCA_028646595.1 Phalanger gymnotis | reverse complement strand
GGGGGGGAGGGTAGAAATGGGGAGAAAATTTGTAATTCAAACTCCTGTGAAAATCAGCGCTGAAAACTAAATACATTAAATAATAAAAAAATAAAAATAAAAAAATAAATATTTATTGAATCAAAAAAAAGTAACCTGATGCTTGAATTAGGAAAAAAAAAACATTTAAAATAGCTAAACCCGTTGCTTCTAAAGATTACAAAATGACAGATGATTTACCATTACCTTCAGAAACACAAGAACTATTCTGATTCCTTGAAAAAAAAATATGGTTACCTCACTATTAGTCTTTAAAAAAAAAAAAAAGCAAGATAAGCAGGAGGAAGATTACAGGTGTCTTCAAATACTTTTGAAAAAACTGCCATCTCCATAAGTGTTTTCTAACCTTGTTTGACTATGTAATCTATTAGGAAAAAACTTTTTAAGTGTTTATCCCCAACATATCAATGTTTTATTTATAAGTTATATACATATATTATTAATACACAATATATAACATAGAACAAAAATTGAAATTTAAAAATAATTACATGAAATTGAAATATTTAAAATACTCTTTATTTTATGAACAAAAATCCATTAACTCTCATTAAAAAACTTTGTATTTTTATAGCGACAGTAAATGTGACTGAACTTTCATTATTTTTGAAAATCTTGGTTTAAGACTTTGAAACAGTGATTCAAAAATCTGGTTCCAATATCATTAATTTTGATATCTGATTATATTATATAACAGATGTCACAGCTGAAAAAAGATAACCTCACAAAGATATGCCGATCCAAACAAAAGAAACATTTTGCTTACTAAAACATAATATTTATTCAACTTATCCACCCATTATTTAAACGTTTTATTGAATTTTATCTACTAAATATTTTCCCCTGATGACACCCAGTAAGTTTTTTTTAAACAAACTAATCAGAAGGGATTGAATTTCTATATTTTTAATAAATGGGTTCAAAACTCAATGAAAATCATGATTTGCAAGATTTCTAAATAAGTTAAAAATTATGTTTCCAAATATTTTTAAACATACAGATAAGAGTTTTATTGCAACACATTTTCCCACACTGTTAATTTTGATCGCTTTCAGACCAGCACTATCTAATATTTCCAAGTACACTATAGAATTCTGATGAGATCATTAATGAGTTAGTGATTATAATTCATATTTCAAATAATCTTGATAATTTCAATTTTTTTGGCTAACTTGTTTACTCTGAGCAGGTCATATTCCATTCAATGCGTGAGGTAATCTCAGGAAGTTCCATAAGAGGGAGTCTTTGTGGTGACTTCACTCATTATAATTAGTTCAATTTCAGTGGACAGCAGCATACTGTAGTTTATGTACGCCCAGCTAGGAGGACTACAGCTTTACATATCTAGTTTTGATGAAAGTAGACAAGTGTCTTAAAAAAAGATTTCCTACAAAAAAAAAACGGAGTTGAAAATAACATTGATAATGCAAGCACAAGTAAACAAAATAAAAAATCAAAGAACTGACATTTCTACTGCCCTAACAGGAGCTTTACATTACACATTATAATGGCGATCTACTCAGAGCAAACAAGTCAGCCAAAAAAACCTGAAATTATCAAGACTGTTTGAAATATGAATAATAAATCACCCTCAGTACGATCAACCTCATCATTAGTCTATAGAGTTAGACTAAAGACTGTTCCTCTCTGTGATTTTCCACCTTCATTTCCTGCCTCATTCTCATACTGACATTCATCCCAGCTAGAGACATTTTTTTTCTTTTAGAGTAGTTTCTTCATTCATTGCTCTGCTCACCAAAGTTTTCTGCATCACTACATAGTGTTTAGCATTTGAAGTCTTCCACACTCTAGCTTCAATTTATCTTTGCACCTATTACAAATTACTCCTCCTTTCACACACTTTTTGGTTCAACCAAACTGGCTTTTTTACCGTTGCTCATATACAACACTGCATCTCCCATCTCTCATCTTTGTGCTAGCTGTCCTCTCTTTCTAGAATTCACTCCCTCCTCATTTAGATCTTAGACTCTCCTAATTTCCTTCAAACATCAAGTCAAGACCCACCTTCTAAATTAAGAATTTTCAGGTCTCATCACCCCAACCCCCCCTCTCATCACCCCACCCCCTACTGGTAGACCTTTCCCCCAAAATCATCACTTATCTTTTGAATATATCTTTACATGTACCTGATGTCTTCCCTATATGACTGAACACCTTTAAAGCAGAGAATATTTCACTTCTGTCTTTATATCCCTAATTCCTGGAACACAGGAGGTGACAAATAAATGCTTGCTCAGTGTCACCCTCTACCAGACAATTAGGCTGAACCTCCCAGGTTTTCTGCTCCCAAGGCTACAATGATGTGGGCCACCTAATCTATTTGGCCCTGCTGCAGCTGCCTCGATCACTGCCACTTCTCACACCTGCCACTATAGCTTCAAGGTCCTTAGAGCAAAAGTTCTTAATCTTTTTTTAGGTCATGAGCTTCTGTGGCTATCTGGTGAAATCTACTGATCTCTTCTCAGAATAATGTTTATAAAGGCACAAAATAAAATACACAGGATGACAAAGAAAAACAATTACATTGAAATATAATTATTAAAATATTTATTGAAAAACAATATTGAAATTCCTAGAACCCAGGCTAAAAAAAAAACCTGCCTTTAAAGAAGTAGAGAAGGAAAAAGGAACCAGTCAAATGGAGATGGACCCCATCATTTGATCGCCTCTTTGGCCTCCACAGCTTCTCCATCTTCATCCTCCTCAGCCCTGTTGTTTTCACCTCTGGGCACCACCACCATCTGCAGCCGTTGCTGCCCAGGCACTGGCCCTGATTTGGCCAACATTAGCTCTGGTCATTCACTGTCAACCCTGGCCTCTCCTTCAGCCTGCATCTCAAGTCAACATGCACTAGGAAACTAGGATTGTAAAATATAAGCAGAAAGACAGTTCCTGCCCTCAAGGAGTTTACATTCTGATGATGGAAGACAGCACAGAGGGAGCTGAAAGTGGGGAGAGAGAGAAAGAAAGGGTACGGGGGCAAGGGCATGGAAGAGAAAATCTATCCCAATTGGCACCATTGTCTAGCCCTTGGAAAGCAGTGAAGAGGAAGAGAAAATGTGTGGTGTCCCTTTTCATTGGCCTTCCCAAGAGACAGAAGCCTCCATGAGAAACCACAGAGCTAAGAGTAGGGAGACCCTGACCTAAATGTATGGTCTTTGAAGCAATGGTCTATAATTAATACATTTCCATATAGCTTCATAATACAAGAGTGAGAAATTCTATGGAGACAGGTTTCCATATAACATAAGGAACTTTTTAAGAAATGGAGTAGCATATCTTGAGATGGAGAGAGGAAAACTGTCATTGGAAGTATTCTGGCAGATGCTGTATTACTATACTACCACTGCCAATGTTACTATTACTACCACCTCCACAACTACTACTGCTACTGCTGCTGGACAGGCAAACCATCTTAGTTGAAGCAGCAAGGTACCTGAAGGAGAGGCATGTAGTGGCATATGCCAAGCAAGTCAAACAACTACTTTAAACTTCAAACCAACTCTTCAGATTTGATGGAGAGCCTAAACCCAAGAGTTTTGAGAACTGCAGTGAGCCTCAGACTATCATACCTGCTTCCATCCCAGGCCTCAGAGCCATGATTGAGAGGAGCAATCACTTTGGAGAAAGAGCCCACTTTCCTTACCACTGCCAACACCAACTGTCACTAATAGGTAGATAAGGCCATGAGCCCCAAGAGTAGCAATGCCCCTCAAACCCCAGGCCTGCCTCTAGCCCAGCCTTCACAGTCATCAGGCCCAAGAGCAATCTCTTTGGAGATGTGATCTAGCAACTACTTCTGCAGGTGCTAAAACCACTACAACTACTGAACACCCAAAAAGAGAGTTCTCACCACTCAAGTCCCTGGCACTGTCAAATGTTGAATATCAGAAGTTGATTTATTTAATCAGTGGAAATGACATTAAAGAAAATGCTTTGTCTTTGCACTCTAAGAAACATGTTACTTTTTTCATCTGATGTGATACTGAAATCTTCTCTATTGTAATTTTGTCCCTCCCATTAGAATGTGAGCTCCTTGACAGCAGACTGTCTTGCTTTTCTATTAGTATCCTCAGTACTTATGATGGTGCTTTGCATACAGTGCTTAATAAAATCTTTCTTTATTCATTCATCATATTTGTTAGGGATGTTGTAGAACAGAATCTTCCCTAGATTAGTTAACTGGTTTGGATAACTTCTAAAGTCCCTTCTAAAAACTTCTACAATTCAGTAATAAAATCACAACTATGGTTCTCCTGGGAGACACAACTCCAGATCACTGTAGACTGTCAAGATAAAATAATACCACTAACTTAGAAATGTTTTTAAACTGGAGATTTTATTTTAATGTGAATAATTGGAGCACATCTTAAGCTGTGGGTTGCAAAAAAATTTGACATCACTAAAAGGTTTCTGAACACACAATGACCAAAAGTTAATTAAAAATCAAACGTGGAAGGAATGCAAAGTGTTTCTGGCAAGGCTTGCCTGTGCTGCATCTTCTAACTTCACTGCAGCCTTAGTTCTGAATATAAAGCATGGGCACTTGGCACTGCACATGCCCTCAGGCCATGCAACGCCGAGACTGAAAAGGGGTCACCAGTGGGAAAAAGTTTAAGAAGCCCTGAAATCTAGGACAAGGAGGCCCCAGGTACTGAGGGAAGTTCAGGATGATACAGCAGCTAACACATGGTTTTGAAGTCTGGAAAGTCAGTACCAAAGCCAGGAGGAGAGTGGGCGTGAGGTTTCTGTTTAGGCCAATATATAATCTTGGGTTTCTCTCATTCCTTATTGTAGATCTACATTTTTCAAGATATTTTTTACCATCCTCATCTATTCTCACCTTTGCACTGACATCAATGAGTATCAAAGTACACATTGATTTTATTACAATGTCTTATCAAGTTCTTTTAAGATTTCCTCCTATTTAATTACCAAAGTGAGAAGCAATATTAAATAGTGATTTGAAGAGCTAGAATTGAAGCCAGAAAGACTTAGACCAGGCCTGAACAACCTGAAGCCCACCAGTTGTGCAGGTCTGACCTAGACTGAAATTCTACTTCTAATATATAATGGTTGCAACTGTAGTGAAGATATTCAACCTTCTCAGTGATCCAGGCAACTCTAAAATTACATTATTACAGAGAAGAGGACAATCTGCAATGGTAACAAGATTTCCCTCACCCAGAAATTCCCTGAAATCACAGGTCCAGGTCCTATTCCTAATTGCAGAATTATCAAATGAACTTTTTTTGTAAAGCTATCGATCTTGAATATTTCAAGGATGAACTAGAAATACTAAAATGAAATTTCAGTGTACATTTTATTCATTCATTTAAAAAATATCAACTCAGCATGTCTTATGCATAAGACAGGTAACAAAGCTAAGACAGTCTCTGTCTTCAAAAGATTAAAACCTAGTGCAGGAGATATCATTAATACAAAATAATTATGATACAATATAGACTAAAAATAGATATAAAGAGCTGAGAATTCAGAAGAGGAGATCACTTCTAGTTGAAAAAGGAAAAGCTGAAAAGCTCATATGACTGAAATATGCAGACAGCATGAGAACCTTGAATATCTGAAGATACTTTATAAAAATCTTGAGTTCTTCTTAAAGTATGTGTAAACTCAAAGGAGAATGAAAGTAAAGAATTAAGCAGAGTCAAAAAGAAGATGGATCCAATGAAGATTTTGAGGTTTAGCTAGGAATATTAAGGGAAGCTTTACTGAGAACTATAAATTGGCTATATTTCTGGAAATGCAGATCATCTCAGTACTAAAAGAACAGAATAGGCAAAGTTCTGCTAAACTATAAAATGCATCTTGATTTCTTAAGATAAGACATAAGGGTAATGAATTTTAGATTTTGCTAATGTTAATATGGCACAATAAGAAATATAAAACAGTATCATAATATTAACAGAATTAAAAAATTAAATTCACTTAATTAAATTTATAGTTGCCAAATGTTGTGAATAAATTGAACCTTACCTTATATCTCATTTTGGGGCAAGAGTGAATGTAGAAACCCATATAGTAATAACTGAGTTGAGAAGTTTTTTCATGAAGTTGCCTAGTAAAAGCAATTTCCCTGTAAAGAAAACAAATAAAAAAATAAATGAAGATGAACAGTTATTAACTTTGGTTATAATTTTTAAAAAGAATATATGATTTGATAATACAATTACTTCATGAAACCCGAGTATGAACTACCTAAAGACCCAAAGTCTTGAAAAAAAAATTAAAAGAGCAATTGTCAAAAGATCATTACTAGAGGAATACCAACAAGCCCCTAAATTATTCTGAGTTGTTCACAGTCATTTGTGCCAAGTGGCTGATTTGAAATTCAAAGTACAAGGGCTTTATTTAACAAAAAGCCAAAGGAATTTATTCAATAGTTTCCTGTTGATATTTCTTTAGCTGAGATGAGTTTGTAATTACGTGTGTTCAGATTAAAACACTAAGAACATCAGAATATTGAAAAATCAATTTCTCAAGAACAGGTATGTTTCATCCTACGATGCACATTCTGGGAATGTGCATATGAATACTTTCATCTGTATGCAATATAGGATCTTTCACCCTAAACCTATGTAACGATTTATTATTTTTCTTTTCTAAACATTACAAAAAAATACACGTTATCTCATAGTACTTTTTAATAAACAAGTAACGGGTTAGCATTACTTGGGTAAAAATATAACCAAGATTTCCAATAGAATGACCGTGTTTAAGGCAGGCTATTTCGTATTTAGCTATATCTCGGTTTAACAACCTCATTGTAGTTGCCAAATTGAGCATGGTGATGACCAAAAGTTCTAAAAAGAAATTCGTATTCACAAAGTTGTGTGTGCATGCCAACAGCTGGAATAAAATTCATTCTTAAATGAATTGTTCTTTGAAGTCCCTTTGTGATGTTATTAGTCCTCCACGAGAATGAAAGATCAATAATTTGTTATAGACATATATCTAAATTTTTATTTCTGAAATCAGTTAAAATATTTATTTAATCAATATTTACTGAATAACTGTCATATATACAAGGCATTGTGCAGGTGTGGGGAACCTACAGTCTTGAGGCCATAGGTGGCCCTCTAGGTCCTGAAGTGCAGCCCTTTGACTGAATCCAAACTTGATTTGTTCTGTGAAGTTTGGATTCAGTCAAAGGGCTGCACTTCAGGACCTAGAGAACCTCAAGGCCCCAGGTTTCTCAACCCCACAGGGTGGGAATAAACAGTCTCTAATCTCATTTAAAAGCTTATAGGCAACACAAGATGATATAAAAGTACAGATGCAACGTACTATGGTAATTCAGAGGAAGAACTAATTACTTGTGATTGGGCAAACAGGCAAGATTACATGGAGTAGATGGTATCTCAGTTATTCTGTAAGATGAAACTCAGAGAAAGATCATTCTAGGTAGAAGGTACAGCATGAGCAACTGAGCAAGGGAAGGAAACCATGAGTGTTCACAAATCAATAGTTAATCCATTTGCCAGGAAAGGGGGTAGGAGGAGATAAAATTAGTAAGATACAAACAGAAAAAGTTCATGAAGCAAATGAATTTAGACTTTCTTCAGTGAATGATATAGGTCAACTGAAGGTTTCAGAGCAATGCTTTTCACCTAGAGAATAAATTGAAATTCTTTAAGATGTCTACTCTGGCAAAACCTCTGAAGACAAATTAGAGGGAGACGAGATACAAGAAATGAGAGAGAGAACAGAGAGTGGCAGATAAAACCCTGTACTCTGAATCTGGAAGCACTGGGCTCAAATCTCACCTGATACACTTAGGTGTTTGACCTTCAGCAAGACATGTAACTTCTCTAATCATCACTTTCTTTATATGTAAAATAAAGTTAGACTTGATGCTGAGGTGGTTTCTTGCTAGAAATCCAAGACTGCTGTGGCAGTCAAGATGAAAAGTTAATTAGGGTCTGTCTGAACTAGGACGGTGGCAAGGAAATGGAGAGAAAAAAATGCATCTAAGGGGATGGTTCAAATTTTTGATGAACAGGACTTCGTGACTGACTAGAACTGGGAAGCAAAGAACAGGACAGAAGTAAAGATGACTCTCCGTGTTCCCAGAGAAGGTGAGAGCCACTGGGGGAAAAAAATCAGCCAAAACAGCATTTCATTTGTACCAAAGACTGAAAATACCACTATACTTAAAACTCTAGGTTTTTTTTTTTCTCCAAGGGTCCAGAATAACATGCCCTTAAATTATCAAATAGTTCCAAAAATTAAGAGTCAGTAAGTAAGGTATAGTTTAAAAAGTTGTAGACTTGGGAGTTAGGACAGAACGGGCTTGCATACCACTTACTAGGCTATGACCATAAGCAAGTCATTTCACCTTGTTGAGTCATTTGTAAGATGGAGCTACTACTACTTTTACTACCAAACTCATAGGGTTTATGAAATAAGAACACTCCATAACCCAGACAGGACTACATAGCTGTTGTGCTAATTGTTATTAACAAAGATATCTTCCATACTTTAAGGATCTGTGATTTTATCAGTGCAGGTGCTCCTTCCATTAATGTAGACCAAACCTCTCTCTAATCATGTAAGACAGTCTTTTAAGAGTTACTATAAGAAACCTGGAGGTGAGCCTCTAAACTAATCTAAACTCTAAACTGTGCTAGTCTTTATGCAATAGGCACAAATTGTATTTATTGGGCAAATACTATCAAGATAAAGTAAAATGAAGGCATATGCGCATATTTAAAATTAATTTTTCTAGGTAAAAATTTTTAAAAATAATAATACATAAAATTTATGTGTGAGTATTCAAGTTTTTAACCTTAAAAAGCTTCTCTTAGAGCTATAACTACATGAGACCTAGTTGTGTGTATTAAGTGCTTGCTAACTGATGTAATGTGTGACATTAAAAAAAAATTAAGTCATGTTTTTAAAAAACCAAGATAATTATCTTAACAACTTTGAATGAACTACATTAAAATTGATAATGCTAAATGTACAACTTGCCATATGATCTACTGGTCCTACTTTTGTTTCCATGTATTTATTTTCTTATAATTTTCCCCTTTCTATCTATCTCCCAGATTCCCCTCCAACAACTTTAAAATAACACCTCAAAATGGATTCTGAAGTGGCAGAACCAACAAAAGGACAGGGTAAAATAATTTTCTAGCTCAGGACAATGTAGAAGTTTGACAGGAGAGGTCTGTGTCACTGATGTAAGAGTGGAATGCTATCCAGCCAAGGCTGCTCAGGAAAGCCAGCAACAAACCACACCCTTGCAAGGCAACAGCAAGGCCCTGCTCCCCAGTGCACAAGACAGCAGCAAACCTCATTGCAGCAAGCCAGTAAAGACACTGGTAGCAAATGAATTAGCAGCAGCGACTTTGGTAGCTCTCAGTCCAGAAACATTAAAGGGGCTGGACAACCTTTGAGTAGGAGATAACAAGGGACACTTTGCTGGCACTGAGTACAGGACTCTGTTGCATTGCCCAAAGGGGGAACCGATTCATAGAACCAGGTCACAATGTGAAGAAGAGCACTAGCACATTACAGCAGGGCTTCTTAAACTTTTTCCACTCGCAATCCCTTCAGCACTTCTTAAATCATGGGTAACAATGCACAGTTTAAGAAATGCTGCATTAGAGCATGTGGCCACAGAAAAATAGAAACCTTGGTCAAAGGTACAGAGTGAAAAAGAATGCTTATGGTCACTCACAGACCAGAGCACAGGCCAGAAGAACAATTACCACACCTCTCCTTAGATAATACCATACTGGAAAAACCAAAAACTTACAGGTCCTAGGAATTAGTTCTGAAAAAAAGCAATACAAGAAACCTGAAGTTTGGGAAAGTGTCCCTTCCAACCCAAAAGCAGAGTACAATTTTAACATCAAGCATGAAGTCAAGAAATATGCTTGGAAAAAGTGAACCAGAAAAAAAAAAAACCTGACCACAGAAAATTACTATGTTGACATGGAAGATCAAAACACAAACTCAGAAGATGACAACAATGTGAAAACAGCTACATACAAAGCCTCAAAGAAAAATGTGAGCTGGTATGGGGTACAAAAAGAACTCCTGAAAGCCCTCAAAAAAGATTTTCAGAATCAAATGAGAGGACTTCCAATACCAAGATGACAGAGTGAGGAAGGAAATTTCTGGAACCCTCCCAAATTCCATTCGAAACAACCTTGAAAAAAACCTCAGAACCAATTTAGGAGTGGGGAAACAACTTAACAGCACAGTCTCAGGGGGGTGAGAAGGGAAACCAGTAAGTAAGGAATAGTGACAAGCTGCACCCCAGGGGCCTAGAGGGAGTCTCCAAGTCCTAAGGCAAGCCACTGGAAAGGTCTTACCCTTCTGCAAGCAAGAGTCCTTAGAGGCAAGTCTGCAGTCCCAGACCAGCAGCACAGCAAGGCCTTGAGCACATGGTTAACCATCAGCAAGGCCCCACACCGGAAATGCCAAGCAGTGAGACCCTGCCTCTGGAGCAGGGCTAGAACGATCCCCTATGGCCTGCCAGGAGTGAGATCTCATACCTGGGGCAGACCAGAAGGTAGGCCCCTGCCTCCACTACAAGCCAGAAGGGAGGCCTGGCCCCCTCCATTCAGTACAAGCCAGAAACTAGCCCCGAAGGCACAAAGATAGCAAGCAGAAAGGCTCTGAGCCTTGGCAAAAGAAACCTGGGAAAGTACAGGAGCAGAGCCTAACTCTTATATACAAGAAAAAGTAAGAAAATAGGCAGGAAAAAATGAACAAAAAACAAAAACTTGACTATGGAAAATTACTATGGTGACAGGTAGGATTAAGGCACAAACTTAGAAGAGTAAAACGGGTTCAAAATGGTTACATGCAAAGACTCAAAGGAAAATGAAAAATGGTCTAAGGATCAAAGAAAGAATTCCTGAAGAGCTTAAAAAGGCTTTTGAAAATAGATAAGAAAAGGAAAAGAAAAATTGGTAAAAGAAATGAGAGTTATGTAAGAGAATCATGAAAAAAGAATCAATATATTGGAAAAAGAAACCTAAAAAATGGGGAAAAAATACAAAAATTCAATATAGAAAATAACTCCTTAAAAAACAGAATTGGCCAAATGAAAAAGGATGAATAAAAGCTCATTGAAAAAAAAATGATTCCTTAAAAATTAAAATTGGGGGCCAGCTAGGTGGCACATTGAGTGAGCACTGGTCCTGGAGTCAAGTGGACCTGAGTTCAAATCCAGCCTCAGACACTTGACACACTTACTAGCTGTGTGACCTTGGACAAGTCACTTAACCCCAACTGTCCTAAGCCTTCCCTGCTCCTAAAAAAATGTAATCGATTTTTTAAAAAATTAAAACTGGGCAAGTGGAAACTAATGACTCCAAGAGACATTAAGGAGAAATAAAACAATGTCAAAAGAAAAAAAAAATAGAAGGAAATGTGAAATTTGTCACTGGAAAAACAAGAGACCTAGAAATAGATCTAGGAGAGATAACTTAAATATCACTGAATGCGAAGAAAGTCATGATCCAAAAAAACAAAACCAGAAGGCAAAATAGTAATTTAAAGAATCCACTATTCACCACCTAAGAGAGATCCCCAAAAGAAAATTTCTAGGAATATCAAAGCCAAATTCCAGAGCTTCCAGATCAAGCAAAAAATACTGTAAGTAGCCAGAAAAAAACATTCAAGTATAGTGGAGGCACAATCAGAATTGCACAGGATGTAGCAACTCTACATTAAGGGAGGAGAGGGCTTGGAATGTGGTGTTCCACAAGGCAAAGGAGTAAGGATTACAACCAAGAATCACCTACCCAGCAAAACTGAATATAATTCTTTGGGGAGGAAAATGAACCTTTAATGAAAC
This sequence comes from Phalanger gymnotis, assembly GCA_028646595.1. NCBI lineage: Eukaryota > Metazoa > Chordata > Mammalia > Diprotodontia > Phalangeridae > Phalanger > Phalanger gymnotis. The sequence continues at coordinate 1,914 of JAQQSZ010005663.1, read as the reverse complement.
AGAAAACCTCTAAGCATTCTTAATTAAAAGACCAGAGTTGAATAAAAAATTTGATCTTCAAATACAAGACTCAAGAGAAACATAAAAAGGTAAAAAAGAAACAAGAGAAAACGTAAGAGATTCAGTAAGGTTAAACTGTTTCTATTCCTACATGAGAAGATTATATATTTCTAACTCTGAAGAATTTTATCACTATAGGAGAAATTAGAAGGAACATAGACAGAAGGTGCAAGTGTGAGATGACTATGACGGTATACTATCAAAAAACCACAAGATTGAGGAGTGAAAGGGCTGGAAAGCAGGACCTTGCTTAAGCTCCGCCCCCAGAGCCATACAAACATCTATAAAAATGGCTCTGAATAAAGTCTAGAGCTGCAGAAACAAAGAAATAGCAGAGGGAAGGACAGCTCCAGCTCAGGATAGCATGGATGGTCGCTGGGAAGGGTCTATCACACGAAGGTGGGAGCGGAGTGTAGAAGAGCCTAGCATGAGTACCAACCAGACCCAACCAGACCCGGGAGCCAGGTAGAACAAGGCATAGGGCCCTGAATCAGTGAGCTGTGGCAGTTACCAGACTTCAAAAACCCACAAATGCCAAAGACAACAGAGAAGGTTAATGAGAAAAGCTTCTGGGACAGAGTGAAAGGAGTTCAAGGTTAGCCACCTCCCTGGGGATGGCAGAGGTGGTGCAGCTCTGAGGCTGCTTCCAGAGCTACAGCCACAGTTGCCTCTGCCACCAGGCCACCTGGCAGGAGGTACTAAGCAGCGGATTAGAGTGAGAGTGCAAAGCCTGCTTTGCCCTACCTGGGTCTGGGCCGCAATCCTGGTTGGCGGTTCTTGGGGGAAAAGGAGCGCTGGTGTGGCAGAGCATGCTGTGTAGAAGTAGCTCTGAAAACAGCAGTGCAGCCCCTCAAGCTTGGGACAAAGTACTCTCTACTCTAGAAGCAGTCATACCCACACGAAAAACTCAACAGTCAAGCAGTTAGCTGGGAACATGAAAAGACAGTGAAAAAGGTCTCAGATTCAGACTCAGACTTGGAAATCTTTTTTTGGTGACAAAGAAGATCTAAACATACAGGCAGAAGAAGTCAACAAAGTCAAAGAGCCTACATCAGAAGCCTCCAAGAAAAACGTGAATTGGTCTCAGGCCATGAAGAGCTCTAAAAGGATTTGGAAAAGCAAGTAAGAGAAGTAGAGGAAAAATTGGGAAGAGAAATGAGAGTGATACAAGAAAATCATGAAAAACAAGTCAATGACTTGCTAAAGGAGACCAAAAAAATACTAAAAAAAATAACACCTTAAAAAAGAGACTAACTCAAATGGCAAAAGAGCTCCAAAAAGCCAATGAAGAGAAGAATGCCTTGAAAGGCAGAATTGGCCAAATGGAAAAGGAGGTCCAAAACACCACTGAAGAAAATACTACCTTAAAAATTAGATTGGAGCAAGTAGAAGCTAATAACTTGATGAGAAATCAAGATATTATCAAACAGAACCAAAGAAATGAAAAAATGGAAGACAATGTGAAATATCTCATTGGAAAAAACACTGACCTGGAAAATAAATCCAGCAGAGACAATTTAAAACTTATTGGACTACCTGAAAGTCATGATCAAAAAAAGAGCCTAGATATCATCTTTCAAGAAATTATCAAGGAGAACTGCCTTGATATTCTAGAGCCACAGGGCAAAATAGAAATGGAAAGAATCTACCGATCACCTCCTCAAATAGATGCCAAAAAGAAAACTCCTAGGAATATTGTCACCTAATTCCAGAGCTCCCACATCAAGGAGAAAATACTGCAGGCAGCCAGAAAGAAACAATTTGAGTATTGTGGAAAGACAATCAGGATAACACAAGATCTAGCAGCTTCTACATTAAGAGATCGAAGGGCTTGGAATATGATATTCTGGAGGT
>JAQQSZ010005662.1:0-13813 GCA_028646595.1 Phalanger gymnotis | reverse complement strand
GAAGGAAGGAAGGAAGGAAGGAAGGAAGGAAGGAAGGAAGGAAGGAAGGAAGGAAGGAAGGAAGGGAGAGAGAGAAAGAGAGAGAAAGAAAGAGAGAGAAAGGGAGAAAGGAAGAAAGGAAGAGAGAAAGGGAGAAAGGGGGGGGGAGAGAGAGAGAGAGAGAGAGAGAGAGAGAGAGAGAGAAAGAAAGAAAGAAAGAAAGAAAGAAAGAAAGAAAGAAAGAAAGAAAGAGAAAAAATTAAACATTTTAGGGGCTTATGGTTGTAAGTATGTGCTGACCTACAAAGAGCTTTGGCAAAGCATTTGTAGAGGCACCCACATGAGGCATGGCTTAGGTACTCCAACAAAATGACTCAACTTGATACAAGTCAACTGAAAAACTGATCAAAGATACCCCTCTTTCTTTACATTCTTGCAGAAGACACTGAACAGTATCTTGGGGATGGGCTCTCGATACATCGGTTATTCTAAGAGGGAAAGGAAAGTGGAAAGAAGGACCCTAGAATTATTCTAATCCTGCAAGGGGTCTTCCTTGACTCTGCAGGGGGACTGCTGTAGCATAACAGATGTGGACCTAGCTGCTGTGGGGAACAGTCAGTATCACACAATGAAAACTTATCCACCCATTGTATGTTGCACTGAAAGGGACCTGGATGATAATCTAACCTAAACTCCTCCTTTGACAAGTGAGGAAACTAAGTCCCAGAGAAGGGAAATGATTTGCCCCAAACTAACTAAGGTTCTTTCCAGCTAGAAAGTTCTAACTCTCTGGTTTCATGATGGCTGTGTTTGCCAGAGAAGTTTGCAAGGCTAGACTGGAAGGGATGGAGTCTCCAGTCAGGCTAGAAGAGTGAGTAATGATATTATTATGTCCCTAAGGCAAAATGGACTCCTTAGCCCTTGAGGAGTTTGGCTTTGGTTTACCTTGAAAGTACTTTCACCTGTTAAGTGCTAAGCCCAGGCCCAAAGCCCTATCAGGTGTGAAACCTGTGTGTGCGTAGATTAATGACTTAAGAGGGGCCAACTCGGGAACCAATGGTCTCTGGTCTCTGGTCTCTGGTCGTTGAGGTGGGGCTTGAGAACACCAGAGGCTTGGCTGTGAGGAGAGGCAAGAAACTACAGCTGAAGCCAAAGCAGAGCAGACCCGTGTGTGGACCCAGGAGTTCAAGCGAGGACTTGAGGCCAGTGAATATGATTTATGCCATCTTGTTTTTCTGTGGACTCCTGGCTACTCTTGTGAGGCGGGCTTATTGGGCCTGGAGGCTTGTGATCACAATATTGGAATGGGGAGGTTGGTTCGCTAATTTGTCGCTGTGGGCCCTGAATAAATTTTTTGATGCCTTCTGCTTAGAGAATTCTATATACCTTGCGATTTCGAACCATTCAAACATATACATGATCCTTTTTGAGATCATAAATTCGGCCTTCCTACTACAATTGCCTCTAGTATTTGATCCTTATCATGTAAAGAAGAGTGTATTTTTACTCTATAGCCCACATAAACCCAGCTTCAGCCCTTCTGAATTGGGTACCTGCCTGAAGATATGGATTTTCTACCTATGGCTTGAAGCAGAAGAGTACTAATTACTGTCCCCAGGAACCAAGGGGAGTCAGAAAAGACAGAGGAGCTGGAGTTAAAGCATTTATTTGTCTTAATTTAGATAAGTTATGTTCATTCCAAGTCAAATAGGCCTATGTTGCCTTATGACACTCAGTTTGAGGCCAACTGAGGCTACACTTTCATTTCCAAGTAGAGTCCAAGTAATAGACAGGTTACAGAAATAAGAGGTTTTAGACCTGTCAATAAATAAGACATAATAATAGCTTATTGAAACCTCGTTCAAGCTTCAGAGCCTGGTAAAATTGTCAGTAAGGGAATAGTGGATAAATAGGGCTCTAGGCTGCCCAGATTGCCTTCATTCTTTGTTGGAAATCCACTTTCAATTCAATTCAATTCGACAAACACTTGTCAATTCCCTGCTATGTGCTAGACAACGTGATTGGTCCTGGAGATAGAAGACAAAAAAGGTATGGGAAGGGGAAGCCTTTTCTGTCCTCATGGAGCTTACATTCTAACTAGAGACACAACATAGACAGACAATTAAATATACAATATATACAAAGGAAGGAGAAGTACAATCGCAACTGGTGGAATCAGGATCATCTTCTGGTTAGAGGTGGCCTTCAAATTTTATCATTTTATTCAAGTAATCCTGAACCCATCTGTCTGCAAGATGTGCACAGTATATTTTGCCCTTCTTCAGAGTAAACCTGTGGATGGAGACAAAGAAAAAGTGTGAAGACCATTGCCAAAAGAAAAGTTAAATACTCCTAACAGGGCACTGAGCTCAAAGCCCTAAAAGGGCAGGAAGTATGGGAGGGAGAGTTAATCCTTGGACAATAAAATAGGAATCTCGCCTCTTTTTTATCACCCAGAAGTCTGCCTCCTATCTTCTTTCCCTCCTATTGCTTTCTAACTCATCCCCAGTTAATGGACGCAGCCTGTCATAACTGCTTTACAGAATGGTACTCAATGTGGTACCTTGTCCCTCCCTGAACCTGGAATATGCAGTAGGGGAACCTTGGGCTCTGAGTGAAAGGGCCGTCCTCCCCACTAGAACAACAGAGGATGGCTAAACCAAGATCAGTCCCATTCATGCCTTCCATACTTGGGCAAAGTCCTTTATTTCCTTCCAGAACATAATGCCCCATCAATCTCCCCTTCCAAACCCCAACCTTCATCGCAAGTCCCCATAACCCTTTTGATTCTTTCTTTCCGCTTACTATAGGCTCTTTTCTTCATGCCATCTACATGACTTAGGCTCATAGATCTAGAGCTGGACGGAACCTCAGAGTCCATCTGGTTCAGCACCACCCCTTTATTTTGCCCAGGGAGCTGACTTGCCTTTTTGTAAGGTCGTAGAGATGACAAGTGTAAGAAGTAGAATTTGATTCCAGGTCCTCTGACTCCTGAGTTAATGATCCTACCACTGAACTACACTTTCTGTTTCACATCATCTGACTTCTGGCTGCTTCACAGAGACTATTCAAAAGACTAAAGCCTCCTTCTCTCACACAAAACTCGTTGGCTGCTCCTCTGGCTCCTCTGCCTTTCAGAGAATCCTATTAGTAAAATGTTTCAGAGAAGGGACCTGGGGGGGGGGTCCAGTTCCCTCCCTCCAGAACCTAATCTGGAACTTTGATCCAACTAAGGCCCAGGTCAGAGGGACTGATTATAACCTAAGAGCATCCCTCAGTGCCTAAGCAGCTCAAATGTTTCTTCTGTTCCCTGAGATTCTCCTAGCTATCCCTTATTCTGTCATGGACAGTTTCATTTTAGGTGGAGGGATCTACAGAGCCCCCACTAGTGTGAAACCATGTCTGGGGCAAGAAACTTACATTACAGCTTTGTAGGAGCAGGAACGGCTAGTGATATTATGGCCTTTGATGAGATGGTGTGGAAGGCTCCTCTTCAGGAAGGCAAAGCAGCAGGTGGGCTTCGAATCAACCACTGTAAGGAAACCCCAGAAGACAGTCTGTACCTGTCTCTTTCCAAGAAGCCTGCTCACCTCACCAGCAACATTGGCATGATGTGGGCATCTCCAAGATTGTGCCCTGCTTGAGGATTTCCTGAGCAAGGCTACAGGAGCAGCTATATAAGTCATCAACCTCTCTACTCATAGAGAAGTTGAAAAGAAGGAGAGAAAGTACCTTCGGGAAAATCACCTATGTGTTCTCTCAATGAGACAAGGGGCTCAGAACCCCAGGGCTCTTCAGGGGCTTGCCTGCTCAACCTACTCAACTGAATCCTTACCACCCACCTATACCAATAAGGCAGTGACACATTGTTGTGAGAGAAGCCACAGAAAGGCAATGAGAAAATATAGGTTCTAACCCTGCAAGGTACCTTCTATCATGTCAAAACTGCGCAAACTGAAGCAATTCACCACAGCTCTCTGGGATCTCCAGGGTAATATGAAGTAGTTGGGTTCAATAATACTTAAGACCCTTCTTTCTAGCTTTAATTCTAAGTCCATCAGCTCCAGAGGGAGAATGGGCCTGCTCTCTAGGAGGCGATTCCTTCTACCTTATGTGTGTCATAGACCCTCACCTACAATCTACCTGCAACCCAAGTTGAGAAGCGCCCCCTTCTCTTCTCTGGCTTTTTCCTCTTCAGAGGAAATCTTGCCTGGAAATTAATTTGAAGTTCTCTGGGGAAGTCTCCCAAACATGGGCATCTGCTCTGCTTCTCTAAGGAATGATATAGGATCAGTAAGAAAATAAGTAATCAGCCTTATACTTACAACTATTGCTGAAGCTGTCCTGGGGCCCCGATGTTAGAAGCAGCAGACATAGCAGGGCCACAGAGGTGTGCTGCATCTTGGAGTGAGCTGTGGCTTCTGACGATGATGTGCCTTCGAGTTCTGCTGGCTCTCCATCTCGCCAGGCCTGGGGTATTTATATCCAACACTTGGGGTTTTCCCTGCCCATCCCTGCAGAGGTGGGGGGACTCACAAGAGGAAAGGAAGTTATTTATGACGCAATGGCCACATGGAAAACTCCTTTCCCTGAGAGTAGAGTAAGGCTCTGGGGAAAACTTGCCCTCAGCAGAGGACAGATAAAGATCCTGTATAGATGTGTGGTGCAGTTAGATCCTGAATATAGATAAGTGGGTGTGGTGGGAAACAACATGTGGGGGCTGGGGGCAGTGGGAAGCAGTGACTATCTGAGAAAGCTGCTTTCTCCTCTCCTCCATCATTCTCCCTTTCCTCTCTTCATTCTCCCTTTTCTTCTTCCCATTAAAAGTATAGCTCAGGTTTTCATCAATTTTTGATGAAATTTTTCATTAATTTTCAAATCAATTAATTACCAAGCATACATCGAGCATCCACTCACTTCACCAGGTAAATGTACACAAAGATGAAACAATCTCTGCCTTCATAGAGCTTCCATCCTATTGTAAGAGGAAGAAAAGTTACATATAAACATATACAAAAAAGGAAATGTATACGAGGCAATTTGGAGGTGATGAGAAGGCACTAGCAACTAGGCTTCTGGAATGTTCTAGTGGCTTCTTGTAGCACTCTACTTGACTGCCAATTCAGTCCAAAGATATAAGACACACCAATATATGAAACACTGAACAAAATAGGTCCACAAGTACTTATTAAGCACCTACTGTATGCCAGGCACTGTTCTGGTTGCTAAAGATAAACAAAAATGACACAGACCCTGCCCAAGGGGCTTTAGGTTCTCTTGGCAGAGACAACATGTATACGTATATGAATAAATATATACAGTATGAAAAAGTAGTGGGGGAGGGTGCTAGCAACTAGAGGGATCAGGAAAGTCTCAAACAGGAAATGATCCTTGAGCTGATCTCTAAAAGGGGCTAAGACTTTAAAGAGATATAGAACAAGTATATTTTAGGCAGAGATACAGTCGGGAAGACAACCAGGATGCCTGGGGTATGCATGTATATGTGTGTTTCTAACCATATGTGTCATTATCTACACATATGTCCACACTTGTGTAGCAGAGTGGGAAGGGTGGAATTGTAAGCTCCCTCTCATCAGTGACCCTTTGCCCTAAGAATTTAAGACCTTAAGTCTCTTTTGTTGGACCATAATCTTAGGACCTCTGTTCATCTATTCCCTCCAGCATCTTTCCTCTCATTAAAAATATCAAGTAACAGCACAGCTACTCTAAGATGACTCACTGGGTGCAGAGCTCTGGCCTGGGCACTAGAGGGAACAAAAGCATGCCCCAGTTTCCTGATCTAAAACAGTTTGCATGTAGGGCTTTCTGGGGATGGGGTGGGGGGTGGGAAGAGGAGCTAAGGCAGTAGACACTTTGGGGAAAGCAGGGTGCTTTGACTCTCTGTATGGTCACTGTGGGATGGCCAGGCATCCTATGACCTGGGCATTTGAATCTCAGCACTGCCTACTTACTCTTTGAGTAATGTTGGACAAGTTATCTGACTTCTCTGGACCTCAGTTTTTTGGCCTTTAGCCTTTAATTTGAAGGTGAGAACTGGTCTCAGGGTTCAAGTCCCAACTCTGACACATATCAACTGATCAAGCTACTTAACCTCTTAGTGCCCTGTGTAACTCTCTAAGACCGAGAGCAGGTGTCAATCTATATCTGTGGGGGATTTTCCTCATGGGGACTTTCACATAATATTGAAATCACAAGTTTTAGAAAAAAAACAAGGGTTGGATTCAACAATCTCTAAGGACACCTCTACTGCTAAATCTATGATGCTGTGGTCTTAAGTCAGGGGCCATCAAAAAAGAAAGATGGCATCAGTATGTGGGAAAGAACAAGAAATCTAGATGAAGATGACTAAAAGCAGCCTGGGAAGAGTTTCTTTGGAAGAGAGGTCCATTCTGGGCTGAAATGAATATCTTCCCTGTAGTCAGTAATAAGCAGATGCTAAAATGGAAGCAGATAGCAGAATAGATTAGAAACCAGAATCCAACAATATTTTACTTATGAGAAACACACTTGAAACAGAAAGACACATACAGAGTTAAAATAGGTGGTGGGAGCAGAATCTATTATACTTCAGCTGCGACAGAGGGAAAAAAAGACAAGGGTTGCAATCATGATCTCAGACAAAGCATAAAGTCCTCACATACAAATGCAGAAAAGCAGAAATATTAAATGTGCCTCTTATAGACTGTAATGCAATAAAAAATAACATTCAATATAGGGCTTTGGAAAGATAGATTAAAAATTAATTAGAAACCAAATAATCTAATCCAAAAAAAATGAGTGGGTCAAAGAACAGTTCATAGAAACAATCAATAATTTCATTAAAGAGAATGACTACAATGAAACAGCATACCAAAATTTGTGGAATGCAGCCAAAGCAGGGAAAAATGTATATCTCTAGATGTGTACATTAATAAAAGAGACAAACAGCAAGTCAATGAATTGGTCAGCAACTAAAAAACCTAGAAAAAGAACAAATTAAAAATCTCCAGTTAAACAGCACAATGGAAATCCTGAAAATCAAAGGAGAGATTAATAAAACTGAAAGTAAAAAAGCCATTGAACTAAAAAATAAACCTAGAAGCTAGTTTATGAAACAACCAATAAAATAGATAAACCATTGGCTAATTTGATTAAATAAGAGATAGGAGAAAACCAGATTGCCAGAATGAAAAATGAAAAGAACAAATGTCCCACCAATGAATATGAAATTAAAGCAATTATTAGAAGTTGTTTTGCTCAATTGTATGCCAGTAAAACAGAGAATCTAAGTGAAATGGATGAAGGTTTACAAATGCATAAATTGCCCAGATTAACAGAAGAGGAAATAGAATAAATAACCCTATATAACTTAAATAACCTTAGAAAAACAAATTGAACAAGCCATAATTGAGCTCCCTAAGGAAACTCTCACAGGACCAGATGGATTTACAAGTGAATTCTACCAAACATTTAAGGAACAACTAATCTCAATGCTATATTTGAAAAAAAATTGATAAAGAAGGATTCCTAATAAATTCCTTTCATGACACATATAGTTTTGATACCTAAACCAGGGAGAGCAAAAACAGAAAAAGAAAACTTTAGACCAATTACCCCAATGGACATTGATGCAATACATACATACATACATACATATAAAATACTATCAAGGAGGTTACAGCAATATGTCCCAAAGATCCTACATTATGACCAGTAGGATTTATACCAGGAATACAGGATTGGTTCAATAGTAAGAAAACTGTAAGATTATCAACCATATCAATAACAAAAGCAATAAAAATCATGATTATATCAATAGATGCAGGAAATAGCTTTTGACAAAATACAACACCCATTCTTATTAAAAACGCTGGAAAGCATGGGAATAAATGACACCTTTCTTCAAATAATAGCTAGTATCTTTCTAAAACCAAGAACAAGCATAACCTGTAATGGCAAACAACTCGAAGCCTTCTTAATAAGATGAGGGATGAAGCAAGGATGTCCATTATCACTACTATTCTTCAATATTATATTAGAAATGCTAGCTATAAGAATAAAAGAAGAAAAAGAAATTAAAGGAATAAAAATAGGCAATGAGGAAATGAAACTATTATTCTTTACAGATGATATGATGGTATGCTTAGAGAACTCTAGAGAATCAAATTAAAAACTGGTTGAAATGACAACTTTAGCATAGTCTCAGGACATAAAATAAACCCATATAATTCATCAGCATTTTTATATATTACCAACAAAACTCAGCAGGAAGATATAGATGGAGAAATTCCATTTAAAATAACTGTAGACACTATAAAATATTTGGGAGTCTACAGCCAAAACAAACCCAAAGACTACATAAACAAAATTACAAAATTTTTTTCACACAAATAAAGATAGATCTAAATAATTGGAGATATATTAATTGGTCATGAGCAGGTTGAGCCAACATAATAAAAATGACATTTCTACCTAAGTTTTTAAAAATTCAGTATTCAATTACATAACAATCATTCTACCAAAGAATTACTTTATGGAGCTAAAAAAATCATAACAAAATTCATCTGGAAAAACAAAAGGTCAAGGTCAAGAATATCAAGGGAATCAATGAAAAAAAAATGTCACGGAAAGAGGCCTAGCAGTACCATTTCAAACCATTACAAAGTGGTAATCATGAAAACAATTTGGGACTGGCTAAGAAACAGAGCAGCGGATCCATAGCATAGATTACATACATAACACATTGTAGTAAATGACCCTAGCAATCTAGTGTTTCATAAAGCCGAAGATCTCAGCCTTGGGGACAAGTACTTGCCTTTTGATAAAAATTGCTGGGAAAACTGGAAAGCAGTTAGGCAGATACTCAGCATAGACCAACATCTCATAGTGTACACCAAAATAAGGTCAAAATGGATAAAAGATTTATACATAAAAAGTGATACCATTAGTAAATTTGGGGAGCATGAGGAAATGTTCCTTCCAGACCTACAGATAAGGGAAGAGTTTATGACCAAATAAATGAAATGTTATCACAGAAAGTAAAACAGATAGTTTGATTACATGAAATTCTATAAGTTTTGCACAAATAAAACTAATGTAGACAAAATTAGAAGGAAAGCAGGGAACTTGGAGGGGGGGTGGTTACAGCAAATTTCTCTAATAAATATCTCATTTCTCAAATATATAAGTGACTGAGTCAAATTTATAAAAATAAGAGCATTCCTTGGTTGATAAATTGTCAAAAGATACAGATGTGCACTTTTCAGAAGAAATCAAAACTATCAATTGTCACATTAAAAATGCTTTACATCATTATTGATTAGAAAAATGAAAATTCAAACAACTCTGAGGTAACACCTCACACCTATCAGATTTGCTAATATGACAGAAAAGGAAAATGACAAATGTTGGAGGGAATATGGAAAAATTGTGACACTGACACTGGTACTGTTGACGGAGTTATGAACTAATTCAACAATCCTAGAAAACAATTTATAACTATGCCTAAAGAGCTATAATATTGTGCATACCCTTTGATACCAGCATCCCACTTCTAGGTCTATTTTCTGAAGAGATTTTAGAAAAGGAAACAAGCCTATATGTACAAAAATCCTAGTAGCAGCTCTTTTGTGGTGGCAAAGAATTGGAAATTGAGGGAATGCCTATCAATTAGGAAATGGCTAAACAAGTTGTGGTATATGATTATGATAGAGTACTATTGTGCTATAAGAAATGACGAGCAGGTGGATTTCAGAAAAACCTGGAAAGGCTTACACGAACTGATGCTGACTGAAGTGAGCAGAACCAGGAGAACATCATACACAGTAACAGCAACATTATGTGACTATAAACTTTAACAGACTTGGCTCTTCTGAGCAATACAATGATCTAAGAGAATTCCAAAAGACTCATGATGGAAAATGCTATCCACATACAGAAAAAGGGCTACAGAGTTTGAATGTAGATCAAAGCCTTCTATTTTCACTTTTTTTTTCTTTCCCGTCGTTTTTCCTTTTTGCTCTGATTCTTCTTTCACAACATGACTAATGTGGAAATATGTTTAATACGATTGTACATGTATAACCTATATCAGATTGCTTGCTGTCTTGGGGAGGGGGGAGGAGAGAGAGAGAGGAAAATTTAGAACTCAAAATCTTATAAAAGTGAATATTGAAAACTGTCTTTACATGTAATTGGAAAAAAATAAAATACTATTAAGTAGGGAAAAAAGAAATGATGAGCGGGATGGTTTCCAAAAAAACTGAAAATTCTCATACGAACTGATGCATAGTGAAGTGAGCAGAACCTGGAGAACTGTACACAGTGACAGCAACACTACAATGACTATCAATTGTGACTTAGCTAATCTGATCAAGAAAATGATCCAAGACAATTCCAAAAGACCCATGTTGAAAAATGCTATCCACCTTCAGAAAGAGAATTGATGAACTCTGAGTGCAGAAAGCACACTTTTTTCACATTCGTTATTTTTCTTGGGGTTTTTGTTTTCTTTTGCAACATGGCTAATATGGAAATGTGTTTGCATGACTTCACACGTATAGTTAATATCATATTGTTTGCTTTCTCAAAGGATAGGAGAGGGCTATGGGAGAGGGAAAGAATTTGAAATGCAAATTTTTTTAAAAAGTGTTTAAAAAATAAATGTAATTGTAAATGAAGTATTAAATAAATATATATTTAAAAATAAACAAGAAGTTGAGGGAAAGGGGGATTTGAGATAGAGGACAGCACCCTGAGCAAAGGTACAGAGGTGTGAGAGTGTGGGAGAAGCTTGGGAAGCAATGATTTGCCAAAGGGGAGGAGTTTGAGATAAGGTTTTTAAAATGAAGTGATTTCAAATGTTGAAAGGCTTTGAAGGCTATTAATATTGGCCTTTATTCAGGAAGCAATGGGAAGCCACAAAAATTTCTTTGCAGGCAAGTAGCATGATCAAAATTGTGCCTCAAAATTTCAAAACATCTGATACCAGTAGCCCCGACATCATGGCACATTGAAACCCTGAAGAGATAGCCTAGGAGCTGATCTGCCTGTACAGTTCTTTACCTTCCTGTCAACATTTTGTTGATGAGACCTCCCAAACTTAGATAGGCTGACCCTCAGATAGTAGGTCAAACCTAGTACATATTCAAAGTTTTTACAGCTTGGAAAGAGTAGGAATGAAAAACAGAGATGGATGTTATAACAGAGGACATCTTGTTCAACCTACTCCTTACACAGATAAGAAAACTAAATGAATGAATGAATAAGTGAGTAGGTGGATGGATGGATGAAACAGTATATATTAAGAGCTCATGATATGCAAAGTGCTAGAGTTACAAATAGAGGAGTATGACAGTCACTGCTGTCAAGGAGCTCACATTCTAATGGCATAGACGAGAGGTGTCAAACATAGCCTGTAGCCCCAACACTCCTGAGCGTAGCCCAAAGCAGATAAAAATGTAGTCACCATCTGATTTTAACATAATGTATACATCTTTGTGATGTATATGCATACATGTGTATATATGTGTATATACACACACATATTATATACATACATATATGTATACATAATGCATTGTGTGTGTGTTTTGGCATAAACAAGTAGGTATGGTTTTCTTAGTCAATATGGGCCACAGGGATCATTATGTACAAGTTAGTAGGTCCCATTTCTATTTGAGCTTGACACCATTAGTGTAGACAACTGACACAGAAATTTTTAGTTGTGGTGGGAGACAGGCTGGGAGAAAGCTGGGCGCTCCAAACCAGCAGAGATCCCCAGGCCTCCCAACACAGGACAGCACTCTGTGGAAGCGATGAGAGGCAGCACAATGCCACCGACTGTGAGATACCAGCTCCTGAGGCTTGCAGCCCAAAGGTATGAAATGCTTCTTGAACTTCCAGGAGACATAATGGCCAGGTAAACAGCTCTAATTCCTCCCCTCCCCACCCAGAGAATTCCTTGGGGGAAAAAAAAACAAAAAAAATGCTAGAACAGAGGAGGCAGAAGTGGGGCTTCGGTGGCTGAGTAGTGGGAGTACCTGAGACCCAAGGGGCAGAGCCAGCAGGGGTCAACACCAGGAGCCCAGACATACTCTTGCTCCCCCAGGGGAAGTGCCAGACACTCAGCTCAAACAACAAAGGGTTGAGACCATTGCTAAAGAGCAACAGTACTAGAGAACAACCCCAGGAGAAGAGGAGATTTCGGGCAGCCAGGCCCCCTCCCCCATACCTCAGGAAAGTGAAGGCTATAATTCACAAAGCCAACAACAAGACTCACAATCCCCAGAATAAGAAAGCTGGGATAGTGATCCCCGAGCCCCCAAAGCAGAAATTTATTGTAAAGCCAGGAAAAGGCTAACCAACATGAAGAACACAAAAAAACTGGGGACCACTGATTCTTTTTATGGAGACAGGCAGGATCAAAATACCAATTTGGAAGAGGATAAGAATGATACTATATCCACATCTGATACTTCAAAAGGTAATGTGAACTGGTCTCCAGCCCAAAAAGCATTACTGGAAGAGCTAAAGGAGGATTTTAAAAACCAAATTAGGGAGGTAAAAGAAAAAATGGAAAAAAAATGGAAAAAATGGAAAAAAAATCCACTGATGAAATCAAGTCTCTAAAGAATAAGATTGGTGAAATGGCTATGGAGATTCAGAATCTAAATAGAGAAAATGACGCTCTGAGAGGTAAAATCAATCAATTGGAAAAAGAGACTCAAAAGCAAAATGAAGACGGTAACTCATTAAAAATTAGAGTCGAGCAAGTGGAAGCTAATGACTCTATGAGGCATCAAGAAGTAGTAAAACAAAATGTAAAGAATGAAAAAATAGAAAAAAAATGTGAAATATCTGATTGGGAAAACAACTGACCTGGAAAATAGATCCAGAAGAGACAATTTAAGAGTTATTGGTCTACTGGAAATCCACGATGAAAAAAAAGAGCCTTGACAATAACTTCAAAGAAATTATCAAAGACAACTGCCCAGAGGTCCTAGAACCAGAGGTCAAAATAGTCATTGAAAGAATTCACCGATCACCCCCTGAAAGAGATCTCAAACTGAAAACTCCAAGAAATATTATAGCCAAATTTCAGAATTACAAAATCAAGGAGAAAATACTGCAAGCAGCCAAAAAGAAACAATTCAGATATCGTGGAACTACAGTCAGGATCACGCAGGATCTTTCAGCTTCCACTTTAAAAGAAGGAGAAACTGGAATATGATATTCCAAAGGGCAAAGGAGCTGGGCCTACAACCAAGGATCAACTACCCAGCAAAATTAATCATAATTTTTCAGGGAAGGAGATGGACATTCAACGAAATAAGGAATTTCCAGACCTTCCTGATGAAAAGGACAGACCTCAATGCAAAATCTTATTTCCAAATACAAAACTCGAGAGAGACATAAAAAGGTAAACAGGGGGGGAAAACCCCTACAAACCTTATCGATCAATTAGGGCAAATTATTTGCATCTTTATATAGAATTACATTGTCTAATGTATGTTTTATATGTATACATATGTATGTCAATCTTGAGAATAGTACAGCTACTATGACAATTGAAAGAGATACACATAGATTGTGAATGTCTGTATAAAATAACCGATATAAGGATAAAAAACGTAATTAAGAGATGTAAAGGGAGGGTTTTGAGAGAGGAGGTAAGGAGGTAGTAGAAAAGGGTAAATTACACCAAATGAAAAGGCACAAAAACACATTTTAGTAGAGAGAAAGAAGGGAGGGAGAAGAGCAGTATTTGATCTTTACTGTCATCTGATCTCGTTCAAGAAGGGAATAACATACCCTGATAAGTATAGAAATCTAA
>JAQQSZ010005661.1:0-13813 GCA_028646595.1 Phalanger gymnotis | reverse complement strand
GGGAGGGAAGAAAATCTGGAACCCAAAATTATGTAGAACTGTATGTTGCAATCTAAAAATAAAAAAAAAATGGAAAAAAAAGAAATATACTGGCTGTGTAACCCTAAGTGAGCCACTTGAATTCTTCATATTTTAGACAACTATCTAAGGTGATAAATTGCAGAGAATGTGCCAATTGTCATAATGGCAGGCAACATCCCTGTCCAAATCTCTATAAGCAATAGTCAGCTATGGCACGTTGTCTTTGCAGCCTCAAAAGTCATTCTCTGATGCTATTTTTTAGATGGGAAAATTGCTGAAGGCTCTCCACCAGTACACTGATTATCACATTTTCCTTGGATACCATACACATCACGATCCCCCAAATGAAGTTCTTGACAATGAAGCCGTACATTATACTGGTGTTGATTCCTCCCCATACTCTTCTGTTCTAAGGTCATAGGTAAGATAGGAAACCTCATTTACTTTTGCTTTCTGATAAATTACAAATGGACTCTAAGATTCTGTGTCTTTTCCATATTCAGAGATTCCTAAAAAGAAGCAGCGTGACACTAGTTCTAACATCAATAGGTATAGATAAAAGCTTAGTTTGTCACTATAGGACTACCATAGTCAACATCCATGCTGACTCCACTAAGACCTGTTTAGGATACAAAATTACAAGCATGTTAAGGCACTTTTGATTAAAATAGTCTGACCAGGGTTGTTCTTCAGGATGATGTGGCATAGTTGAAACTTCTTGATTCCTGCTAGGTAAAGAAAATGCTTCTTTAACTTGCTCTCAAAATCTCTACCTCACTTAGAATGAATCTTTGCATGAAAACTACACTGAAAAGTTCATTCTGCATCAAACCATTTCCACAGTTGATACCCTCTGATTCCTCCAGGGCTGGGCCTGTATATATTATGTGAAGTGGTCTATTGCTAAATGGTTATTGTTTACCTTATCTCCTTTCAGAGTTAATAAGTCTGTGCACATTTTCTCTAAAAGATATCTGTTGTATGTACACTGTAGAAGAAATAGCTCAGTGACTTCATTAATTTGATTTTTCCCTCCAGTAATATAGATCATGATCCACACAGGTCTGCCCATCCTATGTAAGTCATATCTACCCCCTGAAAGTATTGACCATGTACTCCCATGAGTATATCATGAGAACCCTTCCCTTGTTCTGGAGGCTGAACTCACACAACCTACTTGCTCAACCTTCCAACAACTGTCAAAGTGAGAGGTGGTGAGGAAAGTCTCCATGTGGATGGTTTAGAAGGAAGCATTGACAAGATTTTCACAGTATGCAGTATACAAAAGCCATGTTCATTAAAATGATCTTTAGTGTTAGAACACTCTCAATGATACATTTACAAATCTAAAACAGCATTGAAGGATAAATGTCCAGAATATCATAGATAAGAGTTATGTCATACTCAATCCTATCCCTATTAAATCTGGATTATTATGTTGGCCCTTTATGAAGAACATTGGTAAGCTGGAGTATGTTAGTTAAAAAGCATGTACTACGTGTCAGGTATTGTGTTAAGAATCTTATAAAGCTTGACTCTGCTAAGAAAACTGTAAAGTAGATGCTATTATTATCCTCATTTTACAACTGTTAAAGTGAGGTAAGAAAAGGTTGTGATTTCTTCGAGATCACACAGCTAGTAAGTATCTGCAGCTGGATTTGAACTCAAGTCTTCCTGACTGCAGACTCAGTGCTCTATCTACTGTTCAGAGAAGGTCAAACAGTGCTGTGAGGCAGGTCAAAACCATATTTTAGGATTATTGGTTTAAGGAACTGAGATGTTTAGGCTGGAACAGAAAATACCCATGTGAGGGTGGGGGAGCAGAGCATGGTAGAAGCATTTGAAGTATTATTTTGATAAGGGAGTAGTTTCATTCTGATTGTACCCAGAATAAACAAAGAATAGATCCTGTAAGAAGATAAATTTCACCTGATGTAATTGTGTGTGTGCACATATGAATTTGTGTGGTTGAGGGGAGAATATTTCCTAGTATTTTGAGTAGTCCATATATAGATGGGTTCCCTTGGAAATGTAGGGAGTTCATTCTCATTGAAGTTTTTCAAAAGAAGGACCAATGGTTCCTTGTTGGTACTGATATACATGGGGATTTTTGAAGTCACCATTTGTACTCGATGGTTTTTGAGGTAACTTTTTTCTCTGAAACTTTTTTTTATTAATGTAATCTAATCAGATCCAATTTATATAACTCACAAAGAGTAACAGAATCCTAAAGTTGGACAAAATGCATTAAGGGTATCTTGTCTAACCTCACTAATGCATAAATGCTTCCTATAACATCCCTGACACATGACTGTACTGCTTTTGCTTAAATGCCTCTACTGATAGGAAAACCACCATTTAGCAAGGCAGACTTCAACAATTTTTAATTATTCTCATAATTAGGAAGCCATTTATTCTGACCTGAATTTTTTTAGCAAGAGAATAGATTAGAAAAATAAAACATCCTAACTGAATTGGTTTGGTTTTATGCTGAAACCATTCAGTTTCACATAAAACAGACAGAATTTAAAAAAAAAAGTGGTGGGGGCTATGATAGAAAATTTCCTTTCAACTTTACCCCTCCCCTTTTAAAGTACCGTAGGCAATCATGTACATAGCCTAAATGACATATCGCTGAAGTTTTATCTAAATCTAAATCCATGATGCAGAAATGAGACATCCCTTACAGATCTTTATTTAAAAACCATATCTAGTGTACTGTGTTCATGTTTTATTACTGTCATCTAAAGTCAATTGCACCCGAGGCCTGTTTACTTTTTTCGTTGAAGCTGTTCATGAACTATAAAATGGCAAGAAATCTCATCTGGAATGTAGTTAAAGGATTAGTTATTACTCATGCATGCTAAAAACCCCGGGATTCAGCCATGTCAGTGATAGATGGGTAGACTGTTGAGCAACCATTTGAGGATTCTAAGATTAGGTGAGACATATCCCAACTCCTGTATGAGAGTGTTGCCTCATTCAGTTACAGAGATGAGGCAGCTGTCTCACTTTGCTTTCCCTCTGGTGTTGCCTGCTCAAACTAAGCCTGTAAAATTTTTGACAAGCAAATCAGGAAGGACTTTGTGGACAGATGGCTATACTGCCTATGCATTCTAATTTACATGCAAACTCAGTACCTTACTGCACTTGAGCCATATGCACTGGTTTTGCATTCCCTTTGGAATGGTTTTAAGTGCAAGCACAGATGAACCAGACTTAGTTTGGCCCATGTCTGCCTAATGTGGTTTTATTAAAGGGATTTATGCAAGGCGTTTGTGGACTTAATAGCTCAGGTGAATGTAAAGCAGAGATGCCAACTCCAGTTAGTGAGGAAAGGTCACTTAGGAGACTTACTCATGTAAGAAATGAAAACCTGACATACACAAAATTATGAGCTAGAAGTAAAATGAAATATGTAAATAGGTAAGTTCTACTTGGGGTTATGAATTTCATACACATAAAAATGTCTTGTGGAAGAGGCACTAAAACTTAAGAATTTCATGTACTTGACCAAAATGACTTCTTTTCCATTATGGGAATGTGACTTTGTTTTATAAAATCACTAATGCTACTTTAATATCATTAAATATTCGATACTTGATGATAGGGAGCACCAACAAAGTTTAAAATAGTAAACGATTTTTTGTTTTAAAATTCATGTTTTCACTTTTGAATTCTAAAATACTATTATGACAATGATTTTAGTAAGAATCCAATAAATTGCTTTTTATATGGGAGCAATTTTGAAAATTGTATGGGCTTATTTTAAGTGAGACAGGAACAATTTACTATTTTTATAAGAAATGTCTAAAAAAGGTTGTCATCTATCAAGTTTGCTTTCAAGGTGAAAACTTGTAAGAAGTGCACAGGAATAATTAGAAAAAAAATCTTTATCTCTCTATGGCTTTCTTCCCTTGCGAAGCCTGAAGCATGATAATTCTCAAAGAAATATCAAATATGGTAGGAAGATAATCTTGGTTCCTACAGGTCTGCAGTCCCACTGAGTTCATTATAAATCCCTAGGCGCTTTTGACATGAAATTAGTGCTCATATATTTAATTTCACGGTTACCCTTGAATACCTTCCATCCATTATGACAATTAGCTGGTCATTCTCCACTTGATAATTATGGCAATTTTTCCCTCCTCTTTCCATGTGTAAATTGCTCTACAGTTATTCCCATTTTTCTTTAAAAATTTCATGTAAATGAATGACATTTATATAGCATCTTGTAAATGTTTTCAAAGTACTTTGCAGGAATTATGCCATAGAAGCCTGACAACAACCCTCTCAAGCAAATGGTATGGGCATAGTAATGTTCAATTTCATATAAGGAAACTGAGCCTGATTTCCTGGATGCATATTTCATGTCAGAGACAACACTTGAACATAATTCTTCTTTATTCTAGAACCAATAATTAAGGCACTAGTTGACATTGCCCCTCTGGAAGATGTCAAAGCATGGTAGAGTGGAAAGAATGCTACTTCTACAGTCAGAGGACCTGTATTTAAATCCTACTTCAGTTGTTACTATCTGTGCCTTCTCAGGCAAGTCACTTAACCTCAGTTATTTCTCAGTTTCCTCAGAAGTAAAATGAGAGGGATTGGAAAAGAAAGCTTCAGAGGCCATCCAGTTGTAAATCTCTGATCCTACAAATTAGACTTATTTTCCTAGAAAAAAAATGGTCTGGGGAAACATTTAATAGTCTTTAAAATGTTATGATTATGGGTTCCTATAATTTTTTTTTTATTCCTTTTGGAGTGTTCGAAGCAAAAGGACAAACACTAAACTGGAAGAAGAATTTAAATAAGATTTTGAATGACCACAATTTCAATATGAGTATTCAATGGTTTTTAAAGGATTTCCACCAATATAATATTATCTGATTGTTGTTTACAGCCACCTAGTTAGGTAGGCAAGGTGTCTATTTATTTCATTAATATTGATATGAAACAAGCTGAAAGTGGATAACTTGTCCAAAGTTACAGCAAGTAGCAGAAGCAGGACTAGAAATCAAGCCTTTGAGTACAAGTATGCTTTTCAAAAGGTATACCTATTTCTTTCTATGTAACTACTCCAAATGGATTTTTTCATTTCTCATCATCTTTGTCAATTTGATGTAAGGTTAAATTCCAGAGCTATTTTGAATTGCCATGTTGCTTTTGCTTTTGTTACCATTGTTGTTAGGAGTGGTACTGTTAGTAGTGGTGGTGATTTGGGGCACTCTTTCAGAGGGTTGGTAGTATTTTTCACCCTGGTATTTTAAGCTAAACATGTCTAAAACCAAGATTATCATCCTCAAAATGATTTTTTTTCTGACTTCACTATGCCACATCTTTGCTATTTAATTATTTCATTGGTCTCATCATTTATAGTCAAATGATTCAATAAATATTCCTGTAATTTCTGTAATTGTTATAATATCACAATGTTGCTTTAGCTTATCTGCTTTTTAAAATCTTTTTGTTTAAAATTTTCCCTACATTTCCAATATATAACTAGCCTATCCTATTTTGAGACAGCCATCCACAACAACAAATAAGGGTCAGAGGGAAAACCATTCAGAAAAAAATTAACCAAAATATAAACCAAATAAAGTATTATAGTCAGTATTTTTTTACTCCTACTTCCCCCCTTCTGCAAGGAATGAAAGGAGATCAATATTACTTCTTAAGACAAATTTTGGTCATAATAATCTCACAGCATTTAATTTTGATTTGTTTGTCTCTGTTCTATTTCTTCATATAGTTAAAAAAAAATTGTGTTTATTGTTTTCCCGATTTTGATTACTTTACTGTTAATTGATTCATAATAGCCTCTGCAGTCAATCATGTTCAAAGTTCCTTAAGATAGAGTAATATTCCATTACTGTACCACAGTCTCTTTAGACATTTATCAATCAATGGCTTTGTTGCTGGTTTTATTTCTAGTTATTTTGTTTTGTTTATTTGTTTCTAGTTATTAATGCTATAATATTTTCATTATACCTATGACTTTTGTTTACTTATTGCCTTCCTTGGGGGCATATTATAGCAGTAGGATCACTGACTTAAAAGTGTGGGTATTTTAATTACTTTCTTAGAATAATTTCAAATTGATTTCCAGAAGAGTGGGACCAATTCTATGATTCACCAATGAAGTATCAGTATGACTACTTTTAAATGACCCCTCCAAAACCAAATATTCTCATCTCTTATTGTCTCTGTCAATTTGCATTGATGTGAAATAAAACTTCAGTTTATTTGACTTCTCTTTCATGAGGGGATGGGTATTTGGACTAATCATTTAATGTGGTTTTTAATAGTTTGCAACTCTTCTCCTGTGAATTTTATTTTCCCTCTGTTTTGATTACTTATCCTTTAGGACACGATTTTTATAATATATTTTTGTTATTTTAATTTATATGTTGAATGTCAGATCAATATCAGAGATAATAGATACCAATTTTTCCCCAACAAATTGCTTCCCTTCTTATTTTAATTATGTCAATTTTGTTTGTACAAAATCTTCTTAGCTTCATTTCAGGGAATTCTTAGCAGGTATTTGTCTTGTTTCTCTTGTCTTAACCCTTCAATCCATGTTTTGCACTGTAGGCAATGAGTCATCAATAACCATTTCTTACCTACAGGCACTAAGAATAAAAAGACAAAATTGAACAGTCTTTTCCTTCAAGAAAGTTACATTTCATGGGAAGAGGCAAAATGTATGTGTAAAAACACAATAAATATACAAAATAAATACAAGATAATTTGGAGATGGAATGAACCAGTCAGTCAATAAACATTAAGCACTTGCTATGGGCCAGGAACTGCAGTAAGCACTGGGGATACAATGAAATGGAAATGTTAATCCCTGTGCTCAAGGAGCTACAAGCGACTATGCTCAAACAAGTTACAAATGTGATAAAATTGAAATAATTAACAGATGCAAGCCATTAGAATTAAAGTGCGTTTGAGAAAGGCTTCCATTAGAACATGAAATTTTAGTTGGTACTTGAAGGAAGCAAGAGAGAGGAGGACAGAGAGCAATGTATGCATGGAAGACAGCTGAAGAAAATTTTAAGAGGATCAGGAATTGTATCAGGTAGAACATGGTGACCAAATTTGAAAACCTAGAGATAGTAGGAAAATTGCTATAATTTATTGAACAGGAGTATGACTTAGGCAGATGCAAGCTTAAAGAATATTCCTTTGGTAGATATATAGAGAATGGATTGGAGAGGGCAGAGAATTAAGATAGGGAGGACAATTAAGAGGTTAGTGCAATATTCCAGGTGAGAGATGATGAAGACCTTAAATATGGTGGCTGCTCTTCACAAGAGAATGGGAGCAATATGTGAAATGACATGCAGTTAAAGTTGGGAAGACTGAACAATTTATGGATACATGGAATGAAAGAGAATGAGGAGTTGAGAATTGCTCTGAGATAGGGAATCTGAGTGACAGAAACAGAGAAGTTCAGAATTAGGATGGGGTACTGTGGAAAAAATAATAAGTTCAATTTTGGATTGCATGACCCAGGACATCATTTAGCCTCTGTCTGTCTTAATTTTCTCAACGGCAAAATGGGGGTAATAATAGTACCTACATGACAGGGTTGTTTACATGATAAAGTGAGATTCAAAGCGCTTTGCAAACCTTAAAGTGCTATATAAATCCTGTTACTTATAATTATCATTATATTATTATTATTTTCCACAGTAATAGTGTCCAATATGGATGATTGTCAGGCAAAGGATACCAAGATGACAGCCGTGTAAAAAAAGATACAAGAGAGGGAAATATCAAAAAACAAAAACAACACTGTTAAATGCTGCTGAAAGGACAAGAAAGAGGATCAGGAAAACACTATCACTTTAGCATTTAAGCTATCATTGTTCAATTTAGAGAGAACAATTTCAATTGCAGTATAAGATCTTAAGCCATGTTACAAATGGTTGAGAATTGAATAAATGGAGAGGAAGTAAAGGTAAGGAGAGTTGACTCTATGTCAGGCACTGATATTTCTGGAAATCTGGCTGTGCCTGGTAGGAAAGCTGGAGCATGTAGCTTGAGGAAATTGTAGGATCAAGTAAGGATCCTACAATCCTTTTCTGTTTTGTTTGTTGATGTTTTATTTTTTAACTTATTTATTCTTGTTCACTCACCCACTTGTTTCTTTTTAGATAGAGAAGGGTGTGCTTTCAGACAACAAAGAAGAAATGAATAAATCTGGAGGAATAGGCTGCAGGGTACAGTGAAAAGAGGGCTAGCTTTGGAGAAAGAGGACCAGAGATGAGGCATTTCCTAAGTAGGAGACCTTGTACAAGTCACAAACTCCTTTTCCCATAAAATGAGGGAGATAAACTAGGTCTACTCAAAAGTACCTTCCATGTTGAAATCTATGATCCAAAGATTTTATGACAGACTACAAATTAGTGGGTGAGGGACATGATTTTGGGCAAGGTGCTGGGATAGAGGAGAATAGGATTAAGGCTGAATTTGGATGACCGTAGTGAGCAGAAAGGGAAAACTCTTTGTTTGGGGCTGAAGTAAGGGAGAACGGAATAAGGGAAGAAGTCAAGAGATTTTGTGGTGCGCAAAAGGTTGGAAGAAACCTCAAAGGGAAAAAATCTATTTTCATAGTAAATTATAAGGTGAAGGTGATAATTGAGAAGGTGGAAAGAAGAGGTAGGACATACATATATACAAAGTATATATGGACATACAGATATATTTATATAAACATTTATATACTCAAAATCAGAATTGGAAAAATGGAATCTAATGACTCTGTGAGACATTAAGAAATAATCAAAGGCAAAAGAATAAGAAATAGAAAAAAATGTGAAATATTTCATTTTGACAAAACTGACCTCAAAAATAGATCAAGGAGAAATCACTTAAGAATTATTGGACTTCATGAAAGCAATAATCAAATACAGAGTCTAGACATCATATTTGCAGAAATCGGCAGGGGCAACTCGCCCAATATCCTACAACCACAAAACAAAATAGAAATTGAAAGTATCCATGACTCACTACCTAAAAGAGAGTCCTAAATGAAAACTCCCAGGAATATTATAGCCAAATTCTAGAGCTCCCATGTCAAAGAGAAAATACTTCAAGCAACCAGAATGAAACCATTCAAATACCATGGAGCCACAGTAAGGATAAAACAAGATTTAGCAGCTGCCATGTTAAAGTAGCAGAGGGCTTGAAATATGATATTGCAGAAAGCAAAAGAGCTGGGATTACAACCAAGAATAGCCTACCCAGGAAAAATGAGTATAATCCTTGGGGAGGAATGAATATTTAATGAAATAAAGGACTTTCAAGCATTACTTGTGAAAAGACAGTGTTGAAGGGAAAATTTTGACTTTCAAATATAAGATTCAAGGGAAGCATAAACAGGTAAAAATGAAATAGAAATCATAAGGACTCAATAAGCTTAAACAGTTTACCTTTTCATAGGGGATGATGATACATTTATTTCCCAATGTCTTTATTGGAATAATAATGGGGATAATTGTGCAGTTAGAAGGATTTTACATAGAAAGACGTCAGTGGAGTGAATCAATTATGTTGGTGTGAGGGACCAAATAATGCACTGGCAAAAAGAAAGACATGTTGGGAGAAAGGAGAAGGGAGAGGAAGAATGCTGAAAATTATCTCACATAAAAGAAGTATGCAAGGAAGAGCTTTTAAAGTGGAGGGTACAATGGTGGGGGAGGACAGACAATGTTGGAACATCACTCACATCTAAATTGGTTCAAAGAAGGAATATGTATATGGAGATAAATGGACAGAAAGATAGATAGATAGGTAGATAGATAGATAGATAGATAGATAGATAGATAGATAGATAGATAGATAGATAGATAGATAGATAGATAGATAGATTCAGTTGGTAATATAAATCTATCTTACCCAATAGGATAATAGGAGGAGAAGAGGGTAAATTAAAGGGGGTGAGTGACAAAAGGAATGGCAGATAAAGGAAGGCAGTGATCAGAAGCAAAACAGTTTAGAAGAAAGACACTTGAGGGCAAGGGTAGAGGGATGTGACATAAACAGAATTAAATAGAACAGAGGGAAGTATTCAGTAACCAACCATAACTGTGAATGTGAACGATTTAAACTCACCCATAAGACAGACTTGGATAGCAAAATGGATTAGCAACCAGAATTCAACAATATGTTGCTTACAAAAACACAATTGAAACAGACATACACAAAGTTAAAGTAAGGGTCTAGAACAGAATCTGTTATGTTTCAACTGAAGTAGAAAAGGCAAAGGTAGCGATTATGATTTCAGACAAAGCATAAGCAAAAATAGAACTAATTAATAGGGATAAACAGGAAAACTACATCTTGCTAAAAGGAGCCATAAACAATGACACAATATCAATACTAATACACATACACACATATACATATACATATACATATGTATACACACTTGTACACACATATGCTCAGCAAATGGTATAAAATCCAAATTCTTAAAGGAATAGTTAAATGAATTTCAGGAAGAAATAGTAAAATTATACTAGTAGGGCCCTCAATTTTTCCTTCTCAGAGCTAGCTAAATCTAATCATAAAACACATAAGAAAGAAGTCAAGGAGATAAATAGAATCTTAGAAAAGCTAGACATAATAGTCTAACTTTTGTTTTCTAGCTAATGTTATCTGGACAACACAATAGTCTGGATAAACCTGAAGGGGAATTGAAGGATTACTCCTTTTTCTTAGCTATAAATTGCACCTTCACAAAAATTGATTATGCATTATGGCATAAAATTTCACAACCAAATGCAGAAAAAATAAATATTAAATGTACCCTTTTCATACCACAATGAAATAATAGTGATGAGAGGTGGGAGGATATAGTCTATTCGCTGCCCTTCCTTTTCTTTCTAACTGTTATCACCTTTTTTCTCTGGAGCACCTGACAGTGAAAAACAGTTGTATAAGCAAAAATAAATATTCACTAAACAAACCCATGAGAACAAAATATATAATAATTTAATGTCTTTATTCGTCTTTTTCACATTCCTAAGAAAGTAGAACCCTGTTTTATTTGATGCTTGTCTCAAAGTCATCACTCCTTTTTAAACACAATCCTTGCATTATGAGGTGACTGCTTGGGAAAATTGGTTCAAAGCAATGCCCATTTGCTACTTCCTCAAGTGCTTATTTTGAATGCAATGTCTTCAATGTCTCTGTGCATGTATTCTGGCACTAAGATACATTCAGATTTTATTTGGAATAATAGGATAATGTGGCCCATAAGACATCACTTGGGATGTGTGTAATATGGTTCATTTTTATTTTTTAATGACAACCTATATCAAGCCTATTCAAAGATGATATCCTTTGTAGAATGACTGAAGAATTTATGAATGGAAAAAAAATGTAGGAATGGCATACCTGTGATTGTTTTTGAAATCACAATGGATAGGGATACGCTTTATTGAAATAGCCTGCCAAACAAAATTCTATTTCAGGCTCTGTTAAAGTAACATGCCTTTGCTTCTTTTGAAAATATATCTCCGAAAGATGAAATAATTCAAAATCATATCATACCAAGACAGCAAGTAGTCAGAGGTCAGCATAGCTATTTGTTGCCTTATATTGACTGAACTATTTCTTAAAGGCACCCAATTGAATGAGTGGAGAAAAAATATGCTTGTATATATGTATGCATGTGTGTGTATGTACATGTATACACACACACACATATATATGTAATATATATTTCATTTCAAATCACATACTATAATACTTTTCTCTATTTGTCTGAGTCTGGTACCCTGCCAAATGAACAAATGTTAATTTTTTTCAGTGATAAAGCTAAATTTACCACAGATCTTTACTGAGATTGAAATTCAGCAATATCCAATATGTTTCAATAACTTGGAATGCCATATTTCCATAGATCCATACAGATCCACAAATCTGTAACTTCAAGAATACAGGTTCTCTCTCCAGCAGTGCAGAATGAAATGTATAGATTCTTTTTGTCCTGTCTGTTTACACCTTGGCTTTGTCCTTCCAGAGGATACACTAAAAATACTGGGGATTTCCCTCAAAATCTCTTGATATTTTGTGAATCCTAACGAAATATGGGAATTGTTCAGCAGTCATTGCTCACTCTCACTACGTGATTTGCACACCTCAATTATTTGTCATTCATATCTCTAATGATAGACTTTACACCATGTCTCTAAGCTTATGGAGTTTTTGAACAGAGGAAAAAAAATAATCAGACCTGCACTTTGGGAAAACCACTTTTTCAGTTGTAAGAGAAGAAATGGAGAGTGGAAAGACTTGGATTCAACAAATTATTGTAAAACATATGCAAGAGAGGTGATGAAGGGAAAAAATAGGCAATTGTTAAGTGTCTACTATGTTCCATCCAAGTACTATGCTAAATGTTTTATAAATATCATCTCATTCAATCTTCACCGAAACCACTGGGACATAGGTGCAGCTATTTATCCCTATATACTTCAGGTGTGGATACAGAGTCAGACATAGGTTATGTTATCAACTAAACTGCTAAGCATTCAAACTCTGTTGCAGAGAATGCAACCTTGATGGGCTAGCCACATTGATCAAATGCAAAACATATGTTTGCCAAAAAGATTATTTTATTAAAAACTTACATAGGGCAAGCACTCGCATGGTGCTGAGAAGAAGCAATACAAGGTTTTTTTTAAGAACTTCAGAACTGATTATCTGACATGGGAGACACTGGCACAGGATTACTCAGCATGGCATGCCCTCATTAGAGAAGTTACTGTGTGTGCTCTACGAGCAAAACACAATTGAAGTAGCTCAAAGGAAATATGAGATGCATGAATTTAGAGAATCCACCCCAAATACAAATATTCACATCAACTATTTATGCCCCGTCTGTGGTAGAACATTCTGAGTTCATGTTGTTTTGATCAACCACAGTTGGACCCACTGAAACTTGACTCTATCATAGTGATGTCATTTTGATCCTCTGTGAGAATGAAGGACAAAAACCAGCTGCTGATAATTAGTCAGATGGAGGTAAAGTTATTTGTCCACAGTTACACACCTAGGAAGCACCTGAGACTAGACCTGAACACATATCTTAGCTGTGTGATGGCAACCTGAAGTGGCAGGTATGTGAATGGGGAAAATAGGATAAATATAAAAATGTAGAGGTAGAATCTATAATGTAGAATAACTAATTGGATATGGGAGATGAGGAATCATTAGAAGTTAAAGATGACTCAAATCCAAAATCTAGGTGAATGGAAAGATGGTAGTGTCTTTGAAAGAAATAAGAAAGGCCAAAAGAGTAGTAGAATTTCAGGGTGAAAGATGAGTTTAGTTTTGGACAAACTGTAGAACACACTGTTTGAAATGTCTAATAGTCAGTTGGTGATGTCTAATCAGAAATCAAGTGAGTGACTATAGGGAGATTTTTTTTTAAGATCAGGAGCTTCTTCAGTTTATTATTTAATATATTTAGTTTGCAGCATTGAATTTCACAAGAGTTTGAATTATAAATTTTCTCTCCATTTCTACCCTCCCCCCCCCACTCCAAGATGGCATATATTCTGGTTGCCCTGTTTCCCAGTCAGCCCTCCCTTGTGTCACACCACTCCCCTCCCATCCCGTTTTCCCTTCCTTTCTAGTAGGGCAAGATAAATTTCTACACCCCATTGCCTGTGTATCTTATTTTCTAGTTGCACGCAAAAACTTTTTTTCTTCTTGTTTTTGAACATCTGTTTTTAAAACTTTGAGTTTCAAATTCTCTCCCCTCTTC
>JAQQSZ010005660.1:0-13814 GCA_028646595.1 Phalanger gymnotis | reverse complement strand
TGTAGATACACACACTACATATATATGCGTATATATGTATACATATATATATTCAAATTAAATTGAAAGAAAGGTTTAAAATTAGGTTTTTTTTCCCTTTTTTGTTGTTCAAAAGGACCCTTCTTACACACAAGCTTAAGGGGTTCTCTGAACACTACTCAGAATGTTCTGCAATTTGGTGCCAAGCCCACAGACCCACCTTCAATCATATTGTTAGGAATACAGCCTATCCATTCTTTCTAGAGCTGCAGAAAGGGACACGCAACTTGCTAAAGACCGTTTTCTGCCATATGTGAAAACAAGCTTATTGCCATTCTTGAGATTGCCGATTTATCAAACTTAAGGTAAATCTAGCTTACATGGCTTTCATCATTGAATGTTGAAAATAGGTTACAAAGTAAAAAAAATGCCTAAGTAGATTTAGAGAGGGGTGAAAAGGGGAAAAATCTTTAGCCTGAGAGTTACAAGCATTGCTATTAAGGACTTTTAAAAAAATATATGTCTTTCAAATCTAATAGAAGTCACGTCATAATGCTGAAGGTCAACACCAAAATGAAAACAAAAGCTTCACACTGTTACTGTTTGATTAACTGATCTTCCAACAATGTAGTTACTAAAAAGAATTATACAATTTAAGAAGTATAAGGCCACTTTGGAGGAAATTAAAGAAGAAAGTTTAAAGAGGTATTGCTTTTCTTGACAAGAAAAATGTATGTTCATGAGCAGGGAAGGATTTTATATTGGAAGATATAATTCCTTTCTTTTTTATTGCCCAACGCTAAAACGGCACACAGGTCAAAACATGGAGATGCTATGGGCGTAGTAGTACCATAAATACACAGATTTATGGATAGGATGATGACACCATAGAAGCTTTCCAATTAGTATTGGCGTCATTAAATAGGCAGGGAATATATGGATAGAGGCACTATACTCAATTATCCTTATAAAGATACATGACTGCAGGTGAGAAGGGGTAATAGAAACACTTGTATATAACAGTCCTTAAATGAAACACTAAGAAAATCATTTTTTCCCACAATTTTATTGCAGGGCCAGATTTAATTTTGCTACTACATCTGTACCACGAGATTTTCTCCAAAACTAGAATTATAAGAAGTATAACAAGAGTGAGGATATTGCGGCTTTGTCCAGGGTAGCACATTTAGGACATTACTTGAAGTCTTTCTATAGCATAGTTAAGCATGTAATTAGCAAAAGTAATTACTAAAATGGAAGATGCCAGGTAGCATGCTGGAGTAAACACTGATTTTTCCCTCCTTTCCTCCAGTGAAAGCCTCTGTTTATCAGGGGATTTCTACACTCCCTAATGTAGTTTGTGGTATCTGCCCTGAGTGCAAAAGTTGCCAGGTATAGCTTTAATGATCAGAATAATCTTAAGGTACTTACTTTCCTCTGCTGATTGAAAGAATTTAGGTGTGTCTATATTCAGGAAAAAAAAATCATTTCAACTTATTAAGTACCTACTATGTTCAGTGTATTGTACTAGATTCTAGAAATATTTAGATATGACCAAATATGAAAAATGACACAGTTCCTGCCTTCAAGGCACTTAAACGTTCATAGATCTGATGATGTCACAAGTTAATGGATTAGAAATATGAAACAGATAAGCATGAATTTTAAGCACATGCACATACAAAGTTGTACAGCCTTCTCATTTCCTTTGATTACAAATTTTTCAAAGGCAAATTTCAGCATAGAAAAGAGTAATTCTTAAGAGTGTTCTTTGTCCTGAAGGATGCTAAGGAAAGGAACTTTTTGTTACATTTACACATTAACCTTTTTGGCTTACCCCTCAATGTGGCAGAGACTAATTCAGCAATTACTAGACGGTTTTGGAGGAGAGGCAGGCTTGTTCACCCAATCACACACACACACACACACACACACACACACACACACACACACACACACACACACACACACACGCACACACACACACCTGTGTTTAATTTGATGTGGTCCTTTCTAAGCAATACAGTAAAGCTATTTTGTAAAGATAATAAAGTAACCATTAGTACCTTATTGTTGAGTCCTCCCATTAATTTTCTTTTCAAGTAAGCTCATATAGGAGTGAAGAGATATACAGCTGCATTGCTGATAATTTATATTTTCACAAGAAGAATAATGATGGCTCACATGAGTAAAGCCTTTAAGGACTGAAAAAGCTTTACATAAATTATTAATCTTCATAGCAACCCCAAGAGTTTGGAGAAAATTGGAGCTCTCAGATTTTAAGTGACTTGACCAGGGTCAGTTAGTAAGGATATAAAGTGGAATTTGAACTTGGCTCATCATAACTCTCAGTCACAAACTTTATCCATTATCAAAGAATCCTGTAATTTTACAATTGGAAAAGACCTTAGCCACCAGCTAGTCCAACACATAAATGAAAGAATTCATATTACAGCCTAGCAGACAGATAATTGTTTAGCTCCCTCTTAAAGACCTCCAAAGATGTCCAAAGATGTCTTCAAGACAGTTTTAAAGAAGCACCACCTTTCAAGAAAATGCATTTCACCCATGTTTGAACTGCTGTCAGTGTTAAGAAGGTTTTGTTGGTGTTGTTTTACCCCTGATTTGAAGTTGAAATATGTCTCTTTGCAGCTTGTACCCATTGCTTCTGGTTCTGCTCTCTAGGAACAAACAAAATAATTCTAATTTTTCCTCCACATTACATGATTTCACATACTTAACACATCTATCATGAATGTACCCTCTGCCCCAATCTTATTTCCTCCAAGCCAAATCATCTCATTTCCTTAGATCTGCGTATTTCTAAACCCAAAAGCCTTTCATACTGTTTTATATTCCATAGTAGAATGTCTACTTGTGGGCAGGTACTGTTTTCCTTTTACTTAATATCCTCGATGTCTTACTCTAGCACATTGCCTTGAATACAGTATGGATTTCAATATTTTTTTATCAGATTGGATTAAATATATCAGTTATCCTATACCCATGTGGGACATCATTTCTTTGATTATTATTAATTAATAAATTAATTTTTAGTTTTAGTTTACAACATTCAGTTCCTCAAGTTTTTGATATTCAAATTTTCTCCCCCTTCCTCTCTTCTCCCTTCCCTACCCAAGATGGCTCTACATATACCTTCACAATAAACATATTTTCACAATAGTCAAGTTGTAAAGAATTATAAGCAATGGAATGAACCATGAGAAAGAAGAAACAAAACAGAAACAAAAAAAAAAGAGAGAGAGCAAATAGTTCGCTTCAGTCTACATTTGGACTCTGTAATTTTTTCTCTGGATGTGAATCCCTTTTTCCATAATGAGTCCTTTGGAGTTGTCTTAACACCTTTCATTGCAGAGAAGAGCCAAGTTTATCAAAGTTAGTCATCAGAGATACCATGTACCTGTAATAATGTATGATGTTCTCATGGTTCTGCGCCTCTCACTCAGCATCACATCAGAGAAGTCTTTCTAGATTATTAGGAAGTCTGTCTGCTCCTAATTTCTTATGGCACAATGGTATCCCATTGCATTCATACACCATAACTTGTTTAGCTATTTATCAATTGATGGGCATCCCCTTGATTTCCAATTCTTTGCCACCACAAAAAGAGCTTCTATAAATATTTTTGAACATATGGGTCCTTTTCCCACTTGTGTGATTTCTCTGGGTTACAGCCCCGAAAGTGATATTGCTAGGTCAGATGGTATGCACATTATTATAGCCCTTTGGGCAAAGATCCAAATTGCCCTCCAGAATGGTTGGATCAATTCACAACTCCACCAACAATGCATTAATGTTCCAATTTTCCCACATCCTCTCCAGCATTTATGATTTTCATGCTTTGTCATGTTAGCTAATCTGACAGGAGAGATGTGGTACCAAAGAGCTGTTTTGATTTGCATTTCACTAATCACTAGTGAATTAGAGCATTTTTTCATATGACTACTGATATATTTAATTTCTTCCTCTTAAAGCTACCTATTCACATCATTTGACCATTTAACAATTGGGAAATGACTTATATTCTTATTAATTTGACTCAGTTCTCTATATATTTTAGAAATGAGGCTTTTATCAGAGATATTGGTTGTAAAGATTCTTTCCTAATTTTCTGCTTCCCTCCTAATCTTTGTTGCATTGGCTTTGTTTATACAAAGCTTTTTTGATTTAACATAATCAAAATTATCCATTTTGCATTTTGTAATGCTTTCTAGCTCTTGCTTGGTCATGAATTATTCTCTTTCTCATAAATCTGACAGTAAATTATTCCTTGCTGTAGAATTAAGGTGAATGAAGATCTTTCCTACCAATTCAGTAGGCCTCTGGTGGACCTAGGTGGGAAAGCTTAATTATATCTTTGTTTGTAAGTGTGCCTAAAGCCCCTACTTACTAGGTGCTAAGCTGATGTTGGCATGAAGCCCTCAGGACCCTAAGCGGAGTTGTTAAGACAAGAGCCAATGGTATGTGCACTGAGTTCTAGTCAATCATGAATTCAGTCAATCAGAAACCTGAGTTCTAGCCAGTCAGATGCTGGCTAAGACTGTATATAAAGAGAGCCTAGAAATGAGAGTAGTAGAAGGGAGAGCAGCAGAATTCAGGAGCTGTAAAGCCAATCAGTAAGTGAAAAGATCTTTCCTGCCCATTGAATAGGCTTCAGGTGGGGCTCCAGGTGGGGCCAACAAAGAGAGATTTGATTAGATCTTTGCTCCTAAGTAGGTCACAAATCCTTATTTACTAGGTGCTAATGCAAAGTGGGCGGGAAGCCCCCAGGGCCCAAAGGGGAGTTGCTAAGACCAAAGCCAATGGTCTGCACCTAAGTTCTGGTCTATCAGAGACATTCTACTGGATTGGTTGACCTCTAAGGACTGTATAAAAAGAGAGGATGGAGCTTGGGGAGATAGATGTGACAAAAGCTTTTGATAAATTTTGACTTACTGATGTACTTGCTCTCCCAGATTGCTTATAGTATCAGCCTATATATTTAAATTGTGAACCTATTTTGACTTTATTTTGGTATATGGTAGAAGATATTGGTCTATGCCCAGTTTCCACCATACTATTTTCCAGTTTTCCCAGCATTTTTTGTCAAATGGTGAGTTTTTATCTCAGAAGCTAGAGTCTTTGGGTTTATCAAACAGTAGCTTACTATAGTCATTGACAACTATGTCTTCTGTATCGAACCTTTTCCACTGATCCACCACTCTATTTTCTTAGCCAGTACTAAATAGTTTAATGACTGCTGCTTTATAATTCAGTTTAAGATATGGTTTAGCTAGGCCACCTTCCCTAGCATTTCTTTTCATTAATTTCCTCGATGTTCTGGAACTTTTGTTCTTCCAGATCAATTTGCTTATTATTTTTTCTAGATCTATAAAATAATTTTTGGTAGTTTAATTGGTATGCACTAAACAAGTAAATTAATTTAGGTAAAGTTGTCATTTTTTCTCTATTAGCTTGGGCCAACCAAGAGCAACTGATGTTTTCCCAATTGTTTACATCTGACTTTATTTGTGTTTTGTAATTCTGTTCATATAATTCCTGGGTTTGTTTTGGCAGTTAGACTCCTGTATCAGTAAGGCAAGATTCGGGACCTCGAGGATGACCATGAATATGCCTGTATGGTTTGGAATT
Organism: Phalanger gymnotis; assembly: GCA_028646595.1. Taxonomy (NCBI): domain Eukaryota; kingdom Metazoa; phylum Chordata; class Mammalia; order Diprotodontia; family Phalangeridae; genus Phalanger; species Phalanger gymnotis. The sequence continues at coordinate 8,183 of JAQQSZ010005660.1, read as the reverse complement.
ACAAATTATGAAAATCTCTCTAGATAGAAGGCAGAGGAAGTATAACATTCATTTAGACACTAGAGGATCAAATCCAAGGACCAATACCTCCAGCTTGATATAGCAGTAATTATAATCCAAAACCAGTAAGCCCACCTCAATGTACCAACAAAGAAATTACAACACAGTATTATAGTAAGGAAACAAGTCATCCTGTAACCTTCCCAGCCCCCACTCCCAGGGCCTTCTTGTAAATAATCATTGAGCTACCCTAACTCTCTGCTTTCCTGCATTCTCTCCCTCCTCAATTCTCTGGTCTCTGTAGCTTCCTGGTTTCCACTCTCTGCTCCCCACTCTTTCTGCAGCTCTGTTGTCTCCTTCTCTTTGGGCTGAATTCTGAATTCTGGCTTTTCTTCTGACTTCTGCATTCTCAATGGCTACTTTCTGGGTGTATATACTCTTTTTGGGGGCCTGGGGGCTTCAAGCCCAATTAGCAAAAGGGTTTGGGCCTGAGGCTTAGAGCCCAATAAGTAAAGGGATTAGGCCTGCCTACAAACAAACCTCTAATTAAACTTCCTTTAACTGGCCCCCTTGAACTCTTTTGAGTGGGTGGGAAGGGTCTTTAATCTCTGATTGACATCACAAAGGTATGGGCCTGCCTCTAATCAGCTGTCCCTTTGTTGCCATTTGAGGCCTATTCAATGGGTAGGAAAGATCTTTCACTTACTGATGGACCTTACAACTCCCAAATATTTTATAATGTCTACAGTAATTTTAAATGGAATTTCTCTTTCTATCTCTTGCTGTTGGGCTTGAGACATAATTTTTATGTACTCCAGATAGTGCCTTTATGTTATTAATGAACCTCACCTAACATTGGGGGTTCACAATATAGTTGTAGATCAACACAGAGCTATGGAGGTCCTCAACCTAAAATTCTCTGGAGCATAAAATCAGTTTCATGGAAGATTAAAAATGGTGTGAAACTTACCATATTCATAAATTCAATAATTAACCAGATATATGCAGAAAACTGGCCACATATTCATGCAGAAAATACGTCATAAAACATTCAGGTTACTTACCATTGATGCAAAAAAGTAACTGACCATGTGTACATACTAGCTATGACCAGTATGGATTCAGGCAACTGGCCATATGTATATGATGTAACCAATTGTTCATATCTATATTCAGGTAACTGGACATTTATACATGCAAGAAAAAATAAATATGTACACATCCTGACCCTGTAAACTTCTATTATTCAATTAAGGAGTATAATTTTCTCCCCCATATCCATCCAGCTCCTCTTTTTTTCCCCAATTCTCAACTTTATTCTACAGCACAATAATGAATAATGTAATATGTTAAGCATATTTAGATTGCACTCCTACTTGTTAGCTTGAAAAGAGAGCTTTAAACCACGCGGCATACCAGGTATTTTTTTAAAATACATCTCAACTGAAATTTCAAAACTCAGTGAAAGATTCAAGAAATAAAACAAAAGTTTTGATTAGGTATTTCATTTTTAATGGATTCATTCCCAGGGACATGAATGCATTTACATCTAACTCATTACATTTTACTTCAAGAACAGACAAGAAGTAGATGAGGAAGAATAAGTAGGACAGAGAAATTTGAGGCTCTTTTGTTTCTGGCATTTATTATTATTTTTCTGTCTTCTGGAAGTAATATTGTGGCTTTGGTTCTCTTAAGTAAATTTTTAAATTATGACCATTTATTTTTGAGTTGTATTAGCACTAGTGCAATGTATTGATCTTAACTAGAGTGTTAGGTTTCAGTTAAGAAGACCTGGATTCAAATTCTCTAAAATGTACTAGCCATTTAACTAAGGGCAAAACTCAGCCTCTGAGCCTCTGTTTCCTCATAGGTAAAATAAGGGTATTAAAACCAATAGTCCCTACCTCCCAGTACTGTTGTGAACTTAAAAGGATGTAACATTTACTGTCTTTTTTTTTTTGGTTTTTTTGGGGGTGGGAAGGGGAAGGCAAGACAATTGAGACTGTGACCTGCCCAGGGTTGTCAAGTATCTGAGACTGGATTTGAACTCAGGTCCTCCCAACTCCAGGGCCAGTGCTCTCTATTCACTGTGCCACCTAGCTGCCCCTATAATCTGTTTACTATTTTGCAAACTTCAAAACATTTTGTATGTTTCAATTATTTTTAAAGAGCCAAGACATATGTCATATAACAATAGCATCTGAGGTTTTATAGAGCCTCAGGTATTATTGTATTTCTCAACCATGGGAGTTTACCAGTTTAAGATATCTAATCTCAGCTGAATTGTAACTCATTGTAAAAAAAAGCAGTATTTCACTATCGTACTCACTATAATAGTTGTTTGAGATCTTTTGTTTGTTCTCTTCACTAGAATTCTATAGCACATTCTTCTTTTGCCATCTCGGTTGAAGACCTTGACTTAAACTCTTTGAAGAAAATCAGAGCTAGTTCCTAAGAGATCCCTTTTCTGCTCTCCTTACCTCACAGTTCCTTGACTTCATTCTTTACCAGGTGATACTTTACTTCAGATTTCTCAGAACAGGCCTTTCTCCACATGAAAGCCTGCACCCTCTGTATATTTACTTGACCTTATGACATCACATATTCTCCAGCAGATTGTTCCCACAATTCTCCTCACTCTTAAATCATCAGTCTCTCCCTTTCTACCTCATTGTTTCTCCAGAGAAATGATAATTAATAACCAATGATTTCAGGGCAGTATGTCAGATCCAGAGTTTTCCCCTTTTTTCTAAAGTACTTATTTCAAGGCTCAGCCTCTGAACGACAGAACTGTTGATAGTACATAGGATTAACATTCTCCTTATGCTATGTTTTGCTAACCCATCCAACCTTACAAGGAATTTAATCTAAGGTGAAAATCAAAATCCAGCCCATTGTGTTCTACTCAGGCTAGAATGGGGGAATATGGATCCTTTGTCTAAACTGCCCAAGGCTGGGGGTGATTTGGAAGTGATGACATGGTTAAAGTCATATTGCCTAGCGCTCATTAGAATAGGTCCTCCTCTTATTATAATATCATTCTCTCTCATTAATTGTTAAGCAATTAGAGTTTGTTGGCACTCCCAGGAACACCCACCCTTCCAAGGGCATATAATCATTGAGTGGCTTCGAGGAGGAGTCTTTCACAGTCGAGTATCACAAATCCATTTTATTAATAATAGGCTAGAATTATTAATAAAATGATTTATTACCCAGGAACTGCATCTCTCAACTTTTTTAAAGTCACACTCCCCTGATTCTTACAGACATTTAAAGTGGTATCCTTAACAAAGAAATAAAAATCCACAAACCATTTGGATATTTTTTTTAACCAACTGATCTGTGGATAGAATTTAAAGATTCAGGAAAACAAGAAAACAAACCAAAAAATGTCTGTCATTACTTTTACTAACTTTTACCTGAAATTTAACAATTTCTCCAATGATTAATGTAAAAAAGAAACATTATTATGAGAAACAGTCCATAGTACTGCCAAATGGGCCATAATCCTAGAAACTCAGGAGTCTCCATATCCAATATCTCTTCTGTTCTAACTCAGCAAAATATTGAAGAATGTTGTCTACATTTAGTGCTTCTGCTTTCTCTCCTCTCACTCTCTTCTTAATTCTCTGCAATCTGCCTTAAAACCTAAGCATTCAGTGGTAGCTTTTCTCAACAAAGTCATTAGTGATTTCTTCACTGCAAAATGTAAATACTTTTTTTCAGTCCTCATCACTCCTTACTTATCTGAAGCACTTGACATTGTTGATTAGTAGCTCTTTCTAGAATTCCTGCCCTCTCTGGGTTGTTATCATTTGTGTTCTCACATCATTTGTGTTCTCTCCCTCTCTGTCTAACCTCACCATCTAATTGCCCTTTGTTGGATCTTCTTTCAGATCCTGCCCACTATGAGTTTATCAAAAATCTTTCTCCAGAATCCTCTTTTCTCTCTACAGCATCACTTTTTGCTTATATTACCTTTCAAAGGTTCATTTACCATCTCTATACAAATGAGTCCCAAATTTATATAGAAAGGTTAATGCTGCATCACAGATTGAACATTAGGACTCTCAAAATAGATCTTCCATAGGCTTTTCAAACTTAGCATGCCCAAAAGAGTATCCCCTTTTATTCTGCCAAACTCACCCCTCTTTTAAACTTCCTTATTACTATAGAGGGTATCATCATCTTTTGATGCCATTTTGACTCCTTAGTTTAATTCACCTCATTTAACAGGCAATTTGGCAAATAACATTGTTTCTATCTCTACCCGTCTATTAGATATGTCTTATTCTCTCATCACACAACCATCACCTTTCACCTGGACTATTGCAATAGCCTAATTGGTCTCCTTACCTGAAGTTCAGACTCTTCAATCCATCCTTCCCACGGTCATCAAAGTAATTTTCCTGAAACAGTTCTGACCAGGTAAACCCTACTCAATAAACTCCAGTGACACTTTCTAAAGCCTGGAACCAAATGTAACTCCTTTGTTTGACATTAAAAATTCATTTAAAATTGTGCCTTTTTTAAATTTAAACATCCCCACTCCTCAGTATAGTCATTTTACTAATCCACTATTGCCCAACCATATTTTCTATAATCCAGATCTAATATCTTGATTGCTGTTCTTCCATTCAAAGGCATAGGGGTCATCCTGTGTCATCCTTGTTTAGAATGCTTTCTTGCCCCTGTACAGTCATATCACCCCACCCCTGGCCAAAAGCTTTGGTTTCCTTCAAAAATTAGCTCAAATGCCACTTTCTATTCTCTCTGGCAATTAACTGGTGCCTCCCTCTCTGAGATTATCTTTCATTCTTTTTATCTGCCTTGTGTAAAATTCTATGTACAGATGTTGTTCCCTATCTCCATTAGAATGTAAAATCTTTGAGGTCAAGGACTGCTTTGATTTCATCTTTGAATTCTTAGAACTTAATATATTGTCTGATTCATATTAGATGCTTAATAAATGATAGATGATTGATTGATAAATTGATTTCCTCTTTGCACCGTAAGGAGTTTTCACTTGCTACTGCATTAGGAACAACTTACCTTTCTCCTCTGAAAGCTTCTTCTAGATTAATCTGAGTAACCTCTCACTCTCCTTAAAAAGAGACCACACAAGTGGGAAAAGGACTCATATGTACAAAAATATTTATAGTGGTTCTTTTTATAGTAGTAAAGAATTGGAAATCAAAGGGATGCCCATCAATTGGGGAATGGCTGACCAAGTTATTGTATATGAAGGTAATGGAATACTATGATACAGACTTCATAATAACCTTGAAAAACCCACACGATATAATGCTGAGTGAGGGGAGCAGAACCAGGAGAACATTATACACAACCACAGATATATGGATTCTGTGATGACTAACACTGATAAACTCTGTTCTTCTTGGCAATACAAGGTGCAAAGACAACTCCAAAGGACTCATGATGGACAGGGCTATCTATATCCAGAGACGAACTATGGAGTCTGAATGCAGTTTGAGGCACATTTTATGCTCGCCGTCCCCCGCCACACACACTTTTTTCCTCTTTTGTTTTTGTCTTTGTTTTTTGTTTTGTATTTTTGTTTTGTTTTGTTTCTTCTTTCTCATGATTCATTCCATTGGTCATATTTCTTCCTTAAAACCTGACTATTGTGTAAATAAGTTCAATGTGAATTTATATGTAGAAGATATATCAGATTCTATGCTGTCTGGGGGAGGGAGGGGAAGGAGGAAAGAAAATCTGGAACTCAGTTATGTGGAACTGAATGTTGTAAACTAAAAATAAAAAAAATCTTAATTATAAAAAAATAAAATAAAAGACTAGTCAAATCTCTGTTTTGCTTTCCTCATGTTTAGGAAAACTGAAGTAATGACAGCAACACCAGCCCATATGCCAGGGAAATTCATGTAATTAACATATTCAATGTGTAAAGACATTTTGAATTCTATTTGAACACAAACTCCTTAAGGATAGTGTCCATAGCTTCTTCTAATCTTCATTTCCCAAGCACAATGCCTGAAACACAGTATGTATTTTTAATCCCATAGGGCCATAGATCTACAATAGGAATGGACCTCAGAGGACTTCTGTCTAACCTCAGCCCCAGAAATTACAGATCAAGAAACCCTAGTGACTTGTCCAAAGGAATCAAATCCAAATCAATGGGAAAATTCTAGTAAATTCTATTAATGTGAAGTGTGTAGTTAATGTAAGAAAATTATCCCAGCACTACAAACTAGTAAAGAAAATTCAGAAGTCTCCAGCTTGTAACTTCTTCCTGAACACCTATCAGATTTTTAAGGCAACATATTTTCCCCACTCAGGTTAGTCTCTGGAATGTCTTTACTTCTTTGCATATTTTTTCTCTCTTAAAAAATCCTACTGCAATAATAAAAACAAAAATGGGGCCCTTCCCTAAAGCAGCAGGATTAAAACTTAACTTTAAATACAGATTTTCTCACTGGGATAGATGATCTATTTCACTTGATAACATGAAAGGCAGAGAACTAAAGGTTGTAACCTAGTCTTTTGATGGACTGAAATAAGAGAAATGTCTAAAGGAGATATCCCTGTATGGGAAATTGCTTCAAATTAAGTCATCTGAATTTCAGATCTTAAGATCAGAAGAGCCTCCTGGCTATTTTCTAAGGCAGGGCGATTAACCTTCAGCACAGGAGCTTTTGCAACCAATCATTGACACAATTTGCCTTGTTGCTTTTTAGTTTGTTCTGACAAGCTAGGATTACTCCAGGGTTTGGATTAAGGAGGTCTGGCCTCTGACTCACTCCTAGGTTGCCACTTATCTCAATAGGCTATACTGCTATCCTGTGTCAAATCTCTCTCTCATCCTGGACCAAAATTCCTCCCCCTCTTCATTCTTTCTCTTTCTTACAGACAATTTAAAGAATAGGATAGCGGTACCATGTTAGGGATCTTCATTTCCATCAAAGCTGTAACTAGATTAGGATGAATGGAGTTTTATCACAGGGCACCAAAGTTAGAAAGCACTGATGAAATTTGCAATAATACTTTCTCAACATAAAAACAACTTCACTTAGCAGTAATTATCAAGAACAATTATAATGGGAAACTATCAAATGAAGCAACTCAGCTCCCTACCAAAAGTCACAAACCAGGCAATCTGTTCCATCTCTTCAGCTTCTTATCTACCCTTCTACTTTCCAACAGATGGAAATATCCTAGAAGTGATCTTGTGAAATACCTGTTCTCCAACTATAAATCTACAATTTGTCATCAGACTGAATTCACTTTTAGCCTTACCAGCTTTTATGCTAAGTAGTAAAATTATCATAGTCATGGAGGTACTTCAATATCATCAGAGCCTTAACAGGAGGAGTAGGTAACTTAATAAAATTTTATTGGTTCAAGATTTATTGAAGATTAGTTAGTACAACAGCAGCAAACAGTCTGGCTTCAGATTTCAGTTTGGGTAATCTGGTTCTTCTATCCTGTTTTCTTAGAAATTCTAGATTTTCAATCACAGATTATAATAAGTACCTACTAGATTTGAATGAAATGTGGGTTTAAAACTAAACCCTGTAGGTTATTCCAAGACTGATTTCTGGTATGTCACTTTCTTTTTCTTAGACTCCGTTTTTTCATATGACAAATTAGTGAGTGTTCTGTCCTCCCTTCTATGTATAAAATCCATGTATTATAGCTTATTATATTTTTCCTCTAGCTATATACAGATTGGGAGGAAATGACTTGATAGCTACAGGAGTATACCTTCTCTAACATTTAATAGCTGCATGACCCTGGACAACTCACTTTACCTCTATATGCCTCATAAAACTAACTAATGACTTGGTTTTGAAATTGTTAAAGAGTTGTAATTGGTATCAAGCATGGATTATTTACTTATTCTTTTAAATATAACTCGCCTAGTAAATGGTGGAGTATTATCAGAAAGGCAAAATTACCTTGAAATCCCTGGCTATACTGACAAGTTTCTTACACTCAACTTTAAAACTCATTTTATTTGGTGTCACTGGGCACAAGAAGACAAAAACAACATAGGTCTTGCCCTCATGAAGCCTTTTTTTCTTTTTTTTTATTTAATATATTTAGTTTTCAGCATTGATTTTCACGAGAGTTTGAATTACAAATTTTTCCCCATTTCTACCCTCCCCCCCAGTTCCAAGATGGCATATATTTTGGTT
>JAQQSZ010005659.1:0-13814 GCA_028646595.1 Phalanger gymnotis | reverse complement strand
TTGAGATAATAACATTGACACAGAATCACAAAATAAAACTGATAAACAAGGGCATAGTTTAAAAAGATTCTTACGTCACTTCCTAATTATGCAGAGCATAGGCTGACTTCTGGCGCTGACCTCTTAGAAAGCTTTTTACTATGCATTCTTTTTTTCTCTCTTGGAAATGAAGCCATGGGTAGATCAATTGTGCTTTCCACTGCATAAACACTGAGAATTCCAAAGTTAAAGTGAGATGATCAGAAGCCTATTCACCTTTTAGCTATGACCCAAGCCAATGACTAGAAATCTCAAAGTAAAATGGATCTTCTTTGCTTATCTTTGCTGACTGTCCCATGCACTATATGGGAACCATTTTTATTCCTCTATAAATGATCTACTGAAATAGCTTCCATTTACTCTGGGAAATACTGAAACAAAATCTTTTTCTCTAAGAGAACAACAAAAAACCCCTCTTTATTTGTGTCCCTTGGCAAACTGTATTAGGATAGACAAAAACATATTCTATAGATTGATTTATGTTATTCAAACAAAGGAAAAATATTCTTAGTTTAATAATTCATTGATTTGAAAGGCTACCAGACATCTTAAAGTTAAAATAGGCATAGATATAAATATGTCCTGTCCCTTGAGGGGCTGCTTCTAGGAGTGCTAATGTCACTAAAGTCACTTTCATTTTTTTTTTAAATTGGAGACCATGAAGTTTGCACTGAAACAGAAACTGAAGCTAAGTTTGTAGGAAGGGGAAAAATTGCAGAGTTTCAGTGAAAAACTCTCAAATGTATGTATAAGCAAAACTGTGATACCAGCAAGATCATTTAAGACATTGCCTTCCTCTATCTTAGTATTCTTTTTAAGGCCTTTGTGCCACCCCCAAGCTGCCCCAAAGACCTTCATTATACAATATAACCTTATCCAGCCAGACTTTGCCTTCTCTCTCCATGACACTTGAAATGAAGGAAACTTTTGTTCTACATCTCCATAATCATGAGTTACGCAAAGCATACCTTCTTTGCCTCTACTTTTTCCTTTCTTCTTTTTCACTACCCATCACTCTTTATGGACTTATTATTCTTATACTCTCTCTCCACTCTGCCCTCTCAAAAACTTCCAAAAGGAAAGAATCTAAAATATGTAGTTTACAAATCAATGTGAGTAAGCCTGCTCTATTAAAATCCAGCTCTGATTCAATATGATGGTAACCCTGGATTCTTGAAGGCTGTTTCAGCTGATTACAACAGTGATGGATTCTACCAAATTAGAAAGGCTCCGATCTGTCATCCACACAGCTTTCAAAAAGATATTCCTAAAGCATACATCTGACTGTGTTACTTCACTCTTTAATAAACTTCAGTAATTCTAGGATCGATATAAACCACTCTGACATTTAAAGACCTTCACAACATGGCTATAGCTTGCCTTTCCAATTCTGCTTCTTACTACTTGTGTGACCTTGACAAGTCCACTTACACCTCTTAGTTTTCCCATCCGTAAAATGTAGATTTATTCCCCACTTTAGACATACTGGCCTTTTTCTTTACTGTTTACTGTTCTTTACTCATGACACTTCATTACTCAACTCTTTTTCTTTGAACAAGCCTGGAATGTATTCCTCCTCATCTTTGCCTCTTAAGACTAAAGTTTTCATCAAAGATCAGCTCAAGCACCACCTTTTACATGACCAGAAGCTCATTCCTGATCTGTCTCAGCTGCTAGTGTCTTCCTCCTCTCCCCATTACCTATTTGCTTTAAATGTATTTTGCAAATACTTGTATATCTATGAGCTATTTTTCTTAGCTTATTCCAAGAATGTAACTTTCTTGAGGGAAAGTACTATTTTATTTTTGCCTTTGTATCCCAATTTCCTAGTGTATTGCCTGGTATTTAGAACGGACTTGATAAATGCTTGTTGACTGATATATTAATTGTCATCAGAGAACCAGATGAGATAAGTTTGATGAGGCTCATCATCAGAAGGTTGGCCAGTAGGTTAAGTATTTTTTTCATGAAGGAGTAAAGGCATGAAGGAGTTTTAATCTTCAAATATAGAGGGTTAGAAATTCTTTTCCTACAGAAATAAGTGAATAAACTTGAATGGAGTCATGTCCATGGTATTTGCATTTTAATATTTATTATGACTATGTATTCAACATATATGAATACATATCCATTATGAAATGAAAACTTTGTCTCCATGAAAAGAATTTTAAGCATCGGAAATTAGGTGGGAGAAATTATGTGTGTGTTTTTGTTTTGTTTTGTGTTTTAGATTATGATGATGATGGAGATGAGGGCCTTTCTGAATGTTCCTCAGCCTTCCTGAAGGCTCATCAGAGACAGCCTTCATGCTATCTAGGTTAAGCTCCACCTCATCACTTTATTTTCAAAATGAACAGAACTCACACAGAGTTCTACTGAACTTGAGAGGAAGGACCTTTTGTATCTCCCGTATCACCTAGTATAGTAACTTATGTAGCACTCCTTCTGGCCTCGCTCTCTCAACTTGCATGGGACTGGCACATTGGATTTCTGGAGGGAAGAATTCCATTTCTCCATGTGGATTATAGGGGTAACCCTGAGGGGTGTTGGTTTTTAAGTCCTATTGCATATTAGCCCTCACCACTGTACTTCCCCTCCCCCTCTTTTTTATAAGCAGGAGCCTTAATTAGATTTTTCATAAGGAGTATTTATTAATGATTATTATTAACAGCTGGTATAGAACTTTCCCTCAAAAAAGCCAGGGATAGACTCTCCCACAATAGCATCAAGAGTCTTGAGGAAAAGTGGGCTTAAATTTATAGTATGACAGTGATAATAATAATAATAGGTTGTTTCATATTGCTCCTTTCTTTATGATGACAGAAACTCCTCCTCCTAAGTAGCTGAATCTGAAAAACTTGGTTTAAATTAGAATTCTCAACTTTACTGCTGGACTGGAATCCTCTGAACCGAGATCAGTAATGGATTGACTGCTATCATACATAGACTCAGTGGGTATGGCTGAATCTAGCAGCTCATCACATCACTTTTTTTCTTGACCTGGTGTTAGCCTATGTAGACCCTAGCAAACCCTTTATATTTCATACCAATGTTATCTTGGAAAGCTTGGAAGTAGCTCTGTATAAAAAAAAACCCATTGCATTTGTCAGTAGGGGCCTTACTGACAGGGATATTTAATATTAGTATACATTAACTGTAGTTCTTGGCTTTAGAGTCGGCTGTTATCAAGAAGCTGAAAGAATATGGAGCTAATTTGCAAGTGTGGACAAGAAATAATTATATTCAAACCAGGGTCAAATTGATATTTGCCTATGGGAGATGAGTGGCAAGATTACCTAACATGAGTTGCAGAAATCCTGTCCCATAGGTCTAACGATGTGGAAATTATGGTGATACCCATAGAAGGTGTGAAGGCTATTTGTGCTACCCAAAGAGCAAGTCTATAATCAAATGGAAGTGTGCCTGACAGTTTAAGATTTTTATACAAGACTGTCAAGACATGTGAATTGTTTTGCACCAAACAAATCCTCTGCTTCATTTGGTTGAGGATGATTGAGGCAAAACAGATGTTTGATGGAAGAATATGAGATTATAAAAGTGGTAAAGCAAATGGCTGACTCTGGGAAGCAAAAGTTGTATTCCTGGGAAGGAATCTTTACGTTAAGGCAATGGTGAAAGCTGTGCAATATAATATTATATGAGACAGTAACTGATCCCACACATGTCACCATGTGTTACAGTCACACATGTGCTATAGTCATGAAAGTACTACATGATTACTTTAAAGATCTAAGATAAGAGAAAATACTTGAACTAGAAAGAAAAGTATTTTATTAGCTCCAAGTTGGGGCAGATGTGTATAAGAAGTATGTAGATTGTGTTTGACACGTCCAAAGGAAAGAGCTATCAACTCAAGCTACATATTTGGAAAGCAAAAACATGAGTAAAACATTAAGCTTGTATGCACTGACTTTTTGTTTTTAGAAGCAAATAGTAAGAACATGAACCATAATTACTGAGCATCTCTATTGGTATGCATAGGTATATTCAACCAAATCAAACTGTGATTGGACTTCAGGTGAGGGACAGAGAATAGAAGCAAAAGAGAAGACTCAGATTATATCGAAATTAGAGTATTAGAACGGAGAGCATTCCTTCCTCACCACCCTCTTCTTTGTAAAAAAATACTGAGAAACAGAAAAGAAAATATATTAGCGATTAAAACTACAAGCAAATGAGATGAAGAAGAATATAGAATTAAAGATCATAACTTGAGTGTGAATGGAATGAGCTCAACCTTAAAACAGAAGAGAATAGTAGAGAATAGATTAAAAGCTGGATGCCGCAATATTGTTTATAAGGAATACACTTGAAAAGCAAAGATTCACACAGGCTTAAAATAAGGATCTGGAGAAAACTATTATTCTTCTATTGTAGTTTTAAAAGGGTAGGGTAGGGTTATTGGTCATGATGTTAGACAAGGCAACAGGAAAAAAAGATTTGATTGGAAAAGGTAACGAAGGAAAGCAGATTTTTCAGAAAGGTACAACAGATGATGAAATAATTATTAATACTAAATGTATATGTACTGAATGCCATACCACAAAAATGCTTAAAGGGAAAGTTAAATGGGAAGATACAGACAATGAAACCATAATTATGGGGAATCTCCATTTCAAACCAAACTTCATTTGATTAGATAAATCTAATCTAAAATAAATAAGAAAAAGTTTAAGAAGATGAAGAGACTTTTTAAAAAGTTAGATATAATAGACTTCTGGTGTAAAATTGAATGGAAATAGAAAGGAATATACATGTTTCTCACCTGTGCATTGGCATCTTCAAAAAAAAGTGACCACTAGACCATCAGAACGTCACAAAAATGCAGAAAAGCAGAAATATTTAAGACATCTTTTAGGAATTCAATTCAAATAAAATTATGTTCAATAAAGGGCCATAGAAGAAAAGATTAACCATTATCTGGAGACTGAATAACTTAATCCCGAACAATGGTTAGGTCAAAGAAAAAATCATAGAAAAAATAAATTCTATCAAAACTAATAACAACAGTACTGTTAAAACATGATTGTGATGAAAATTTATGTCTCTAAAACTTTTATCAAAAGAGGAAGAAAGAACAAATTAACAATTTGGGTATGTCACTTTAAAAAGTAAAACTAGCAAATTTTTAAAGCAGTTTTAAAATTTGTTTAGTTTAAAATAACAATATATAAATCCTGAAAATGAAGTAAAATTGAGAGTAAAATGACCATTGAATCAATGAAAGAAACTAACATTTTTAAGGAGAAAATGATAAAATAGATAAGCCAACAGTTATTTTTTAAAAGAAAGAGGAAAGCCAAATTACTAGTATCATAATTTTTTTAAAAATTCACAACAAATTTAGCAGAATTAAAAGAAATTATTAGACAGACTTAATGAATTATTACACAGATGAATATTTATAAACATACAAAATGCTCAGGTTAGTACAATAAGAAATAGATTTAATTAATTCAAGTCAGAAAAAGATATTGACAGACCACAAGTGGATTTCTCAAGGAATAAAGAGACCCAAGACCAAATGGATTTGTAAGCAAATTCTATCAACTGTTGAAAAAAAGAACCAAATTCAATATCACACAAGCAGTTTGCAAATATAGGAAAGGAAGCAGTCTTGCCAGATTCCTTTTATGATACAAATATGATTTTGATAGTTAGACTAGGACAATTCAAAATGGAGAAAGAAAACTATAGATCAATATCCCTAATGAATACTGATACAAACAATTTTTTTGGAGGAGGGTAGGCAGAGAAGTTGGGGTTAAGTGACTTGCCCAAGGTCACACAGCTAGTACATGTGTCAATTGTCTGAGGCAGGATTTGAACTCAGGTCCTCACAACTCCAGGGCTAGTGCTCTACTCACTGTGCCACTTAGCTGCCTCTGATACAAATATTTTAAAGAAAGTATTAGCAAGGAGACAGTTCTAACATACCAAAAAGATTATATACTATGAACAGATTGGATTTATACCAAGAGTCAGTATAGTTATAGAGAGATTTTCATAAAATATGATAGATTTTTAAAAAACATTATTTTCAATGAGGATACACTAGAAGTCCAATAAACACAAGAATAAAGCAAGAATGCCCTGTTATTGTTTTATGTAATTCTAGAAATGCTAGCAACAGCAATAAGAGAAGAGAAATAACTTAAAGGTGTAAAGACAGGCAAAGAGGAGATACAATTACTCTTACTTGTTGATGACATGATGGCTATTTAGAAAATCCTAAGGAATCAGCAAAGATTTTAATTCAGACAATAGCTTCTGCAAAGTTGTAGCCTACAAAATAAGTCTAAAAAATCAATTGCAAAATCATAATGAGATGAATAAAAATGAAACACTCATTCAAAATAAAAATGAAATACATAATATATTTAGAGGTCAATCTACCAAAGGACAAATACTATGTGTGGAGATTCAGTTACAAAGTACTCCTCAAAGAAATACAGCACAACTTAAATAGCTGGAGGAATATCAGTGTGCATGGCTGGGCTGGGCCAAGACAATATAATAAAATTTACCACATTATCAAAATGAATCAATATATCTTTTTGATGCTATACTAAACTACCAAGGGGATACTTTGCAGAATTTGACATAATAATAATTCATACACAGAAAAGTCCTAGAAAATAAAAGGGAAAAGAGGGGGAAAAAGTAAGGAGCAAAAGGAAAATGGTACTTCCAAACATCAAACTATTTGGTATTGGTTAAAAAACAGACATGAAGGGGACATATCAGACAAGGGAGAATGAGAAATAATGGAAACCAATTACTCAGTATCTAATAAACCTGGAAACATAAACTACTTAGGAAAGTATTACCTATTTGATAACAATTGTTGGGAAAACTAGAAAGCAGTCAAGCAAGAATTAGACTCAGACCAAAATCTTACACCATAGTTCATAATGAATTAAAAATGGACATATAGCCCCAATATTTGAAAATCATGACATAAAAAATTTCATAACTATTGGTGGGAGATATATTCTTAACTAGACAAGGGATAATTTTGATACCAATAAACAGAAAATCTTTTGCATGAGTAAAATGAATACATCTAGGATAAAAAAGGAAGTGGTCAAATGTGGGGGAAACTTTTCTATTAAATTTATCAGATAAAAGTTTGTTTTTAAAGAACTATATACTAACAATTCTCTCTCTCCACACACACACACACATACACACTTATATGTGTATATTTGGTGCAGATTTGGTATATATAAACACACATGTAGACCATGCCCCAATAGCTAAGTTTCTAAAGTATATGAACAAACAATTGTCAAGAGAAAAATCTCAGAAAATTAACAACCATATGAAATAATTCTCTGAATCACTATTAACAGGAGAAATGAAAATCCAAACAACCCCGAGGTTTTGACTCACATCCAAAAAACTGAAAAAGTTAAAGTAGCTAATCAACATTGAGGAAGTAGTAGGAAGATAAAAACACTAGTACATTGTTGTTGGAGCTATGATTTAATACAACTATTTGGAAAGCAATTTGAAATTATGTAAATTAAGGGACTGAAATATATATACCTTTTGACCCCTAAATTCAATACTAGGTACATACCTCAAGGACATTATTGAAAAAAAAAAAGGAAGTTTCTAAGTACACCAAATAATTGTGTTGTTTTGTTCAGTTGTTTTTCAGTGGTGTACAACTCTTTGTGAATCCATTTGGGATTTTCTTGGCAAAGATACTGGAGAGGTTTGCATGTCCTTCTCCAACTCATTTGACAGATGAGGAAACTGAGGCAAATAGAATTAAGTGACTTGCCCAGGGCCACACAGCTACTAAATGTCTGAGGCCAGATTTGAACTCAGAAGATGAGTCTTCCTTACTCCAGGCCCAACATTCTATGCACTGCACAACCTGGCTGCCCTAAAATATTTATAACAGCACTTTTTGTGGTATCAAAGAACTGGAAACAATTTTTATAATATCAACAATATTGTAAAAATAATCCTTTGGAACCCGAACTTAATAAAAGATTTGACATATAAAAGCTAAGAGAAATATAAGGTACATACCAAAGACTAATTACAAGGAACTCAGTAAGTCCAGACTGTTTGTAAAATGTAAAACATATATCTAAGATTGTTATTTGTAATTTGGAAGCTCATAAGATTGGAACAGACTTGAGTATGATACAATTTTAAAAAGCAAAACCATTTACGAACAGCTAAAAAAAAGCAATTATATTATACAAATGAGATGCGAGAGGAAGACCCAACACAGAAGAATTAGATGGAGGAGGAAGGCTGGTAGTTCTGGAAAACTACTTTCGTTGGGAATGGGTTCAAGAAGGAATAATGCACATTTATGTAGAAGAGTATAAAAATCTTCTAAATTCAGAAAGACATAAAATGCTAAGGTGATAGGACAGGAAGAGGACAAGGGAGGGATCTTTTGAAGGGAAGGTGATGGAATAGGTTAAAGGCGGGTATAGAAGGGTGTCTAAATGAATGGGAATGGGAGGATGAGAGAAAGATCTTCGGAGGAGGGGTAGGTTAAATAATACGAGGGCAAGGTAGAGGGTAAGAAGTAAAGCAGAGGAGTCAGGAGGGATAGGAAGTAAGAGATACACACAAATAAATATCAGAAGTACATAAGAAGTAGAATTTGTTAGGGGAAAAAGGAGCAGGGGTGGTAATCATGATCTGGAACAAAGTTAAGGCTAAAATAGATGTAATAAAAAGAGAAAAATAGGGAAACTATACTATATGTCAGCCATATTTATTACCATTTTTTGTAGTATTTAAAACAGCTAGACAGTATGAGGTGGGAATATGCTGTGGTCTAGGAAATGACAAGTTGGTGGACTTGGAAAGATGGAAAGAGTTGGACTTATGAAGGAACAGGTAATCCAACCTGTATTGGCAATTGAAATGGGCTCTTAGCACTTAATTCAACCAAGTGCCCTTGAAGAGTTTGGCCTTTATTTCCTTGATTAAATTAGGAGTCCTTGATGACCTGCTTGCCTCAAGGGAAAGCCTAGTTTACATGGGTTTGAGTGACATGTTTGTGACATCAGAGGCTTTTAGACCACATGGGTTTAAATCACATTTTTGTGGCGATTTTAGGTCACGTGGGTGAGTTGCACGTGTGACTCACCCTTGAGCCTGAAAAAGATATAAAACCAGGGGAGGCTTTCTTTTTTCGGAGCTCTGACCCACGGCAGTAGTAGCACACATGACTCTGAGCCAGCCATTGTTATGAGCTCCCCCAGCTGAACTCAGATGTTGGTAACTATGAATTGTATTTGGTCTGTCTGTTGATGTTTGTGATTTGTTTGTATTTTCTCTGAAGTTCAGGGTGCTGGCTTTTTCCCCTGAACTAAGTGAATGGTATTTGTATGCTGGATTAAAGCAAGATTGTTAACCCCTTAAGGTTGCTTTCCTTAGTAAAGCAGATCAAAAGAACCTGGGCTTGCAGCGTTCTGTGAGCTGCTTGTTGTTGGTTTTACACTCTCACAGTAGCTGCTAGCCGGACTGTTGAAACACACCCTCAGAGAAACTGAGGATAAATAAGTATAGTACAGTCTTACATAGATGCATATGAATGTATATATCGATATATGACTATGATTATTGATATCTAAGTACATGTAGGGATGTATGTGTGTTTATGTATATATGTATGTGTGTATATATGTATGTGTATGTATATATGTATGTGTGTATATATGTATGTATGTGTATATATGTATGTTTGTATACATACACATACACATTATCCCAGTTCTTAATTGTAGCCTTCTGGTAGGGCAGGGAAGGAAGAGGAAAAGAAAGAACAAAGTAAAAAGTTCAGAGCAGAGAAGAAAAGTAAACTTACAAGGAAGCATAGAAAACATGAACAGATCTCAACACAATGAGTAGCATTTATTATGCAAGCTTTCTTGAAATGGAAATTTATTGCTATGTTTTGAATACTCTCTCATGTTCTGTTGCGTACATGGTGATGCTTTTTTCCCCTTTTCTTATTTTGTATTAATTTAGTTTTAGTATTTAAGTTTGCTTCTCTTTTCTTATTTTGTATTTAAGTTTAAAATTTTAAAAATTTCCAAAAAATAAGCCATTTTGAAAGACTTATTAAATCTGATGATCACATGGTCTATGTGGGAATTTTTTTTGCTTGCCTTATAAATATTTATAAGAGGCATTTTATTTTTTTTGTTTTCTAAATTGAGGGGAATAGGAGGGAATATGGGAGGCAACAAAACTAGATTTTCATTTCAAAAAAATAAATTTAACTTAAAAAATAAAAATTTATTTTATCATAATATTATATAACATATTATATTATAATACATGTATTTTCTTATAGTACACTATACGTCTGATCTCTCTCTCACTCACACACACACACACACACACTCAATATACTGCAATGATTCCTTATTGGTTACAAGTTCAAATAAAAACTCCTTTGTTCGTCATTTAAATCTCTTCATAATTTTCTCTCTTCCTACAATCTTAGATTCTACTTTATTCCACATACTATGTGACACAGCTAAACTGACCTACTTGCTTTTCTTCACACAAGACACTCTAAATCTTTCATCTATGCCTTTCCAATCCAAGGAATACTCTTCCTTACAATTTGTAACCCTTAGCTTTCCTGTCTTCCCTTAAGACTCAAGAAAACCTCGAATGAGGTCTCAGTCAGATACAACTCAATAACAACAACAGAGAAGCTCTGGTGCCCATGATGGGGATGGGATTCATGTTGGACCCCTAAAAGGATCGCAAAGCCCCTGAACCAAATCTCAGCCATTCGCCAGTTAATAATCCTTTCCACCGTCCTTGCATTGTGGCTTTGACCCTGCCCCAGTCTCCAATTCTCTGTTCCCTCTAATCTATCCCAGCCCTTCATGTCTGTCACCTCTAGATTGCCCCAGGCCACTTCCCACCCTTAATTCCATCTTACCCCTTCTTGGTTACCTCCCAGTGACCCCACATTACTTGGCCACTCTTTGATCACATCCAGATCTTCCCACAGTCTTTCTGTATATAAGGTCCACATTGCCCCCCATTAAATTGTTCAGATTCTTCAAATCTGGCTAATAGCTCAGACTCGCCTACCCTAACCAGTGTTTTAATAAACCCCATCTCTGACTGAAAGAAGGCTTGAGTTGAATTCTTTCGAGGTAGGAACTGTGCCTTTTGCCCTTGAATTTTGGGGTTCCCAGCACCCCTAGACCCCAACACTTAGGTCTCTGAAAGTAGAGAGAGTGAAACCATTAGTAAACTGACAAGTATCTAGAAGTAAAAGAGCAATGAGATGATATAAAATGCCCTGCTGAATGGGGCAATTTATAAAGATGGCATAGCATGAACTACATAACCAGGTAAGAGACAGAGAAAAGTCATGTTCAATAACTGCAGGATACCCAGGCTTGACTGCCACTGGCATGACATACGGTTGATTTTGCAGGGTAGCAGACTCTAGTCCCTTTTCCCCATAGACACAACTATGCAGGATGCTGGAGAGAGGTGAGAGAGCAGCCAGATGAGAAGCCGGGCAAAATTCAGGGAAACTTGTAGAAATCCCAGGATGCTCCACAATTCACCTTGATTGGTCAGGGTTGGTCATCCATAAGAGTCCAAGTGGGGTTGCTACTCCTGTACTATTTATAACTGTGTTATGGAAGGCAGGAAAAAATGACAGTGTACTTAGCAAAGAGCTTTTAGGACCACTTAGTCTAAGACTGCATTATTCTGGTGGCTCCCTTGGAAAGAGCAATGGTGTGAACTCAATCCTGCAAGCAGATTTTGGTTCAAAATAAAACAAAGCAAAGCAAAACAAAAACGTTCCTGCCAATTACAGCTATCCCAAAGTGGGATTGAATGCCTCAGAAAATAATGGAATGCTCTTTGCTCTTCAAGCCAATCTTGAATGAACACTTGTCAGAGATGTCATAGAGGGTATTCTTGCTCAGGTATAGGTTTGACTAGAAGTCATGTGAAGTTCCCTCCAACTGGAAGATTCAGGAATTCATTCAGTCCTCACAACAACCTAATCTTCATAGATATAAGAAACTGAGGCAGAGAAGATAATTTGGCCAATTCTACTTAAGTTAAAATTCTTATTATTCAAGGTATATCTCAGTGCTACCTCCTGCAAAGTTTTTCTTGACTCTTCTCCACTGAATAATCTCTGAGTTCACATAGTACTTTAATTATACCTCTATTATAGCACTAATCAAATAATACTTATAATTTAATTCCTTTATATGGAAGCACCTAGAAAGCTCAGATAATAGAGTGAGTCCAGAGTCAGTAAGACCTGAGTTCAAATCCAGGTTCAGACACTTACTAGCTGTGTGACCTTGGGCAAGTTATTTAACCTCTATTTGTCTCAATTTCTTCACCTATAAAATGGGCATGATAATAGCACCTACATCCCAGAGTTGTTATGAAGAACATGAGGAACAAATGAGATAACATTTGTAAAGCACTTAGCAAAGTGCTGGTTATTGTTATTATTCGTTAAAATTATATAAGGATTTGTTATTGCAAAGCATTTTATATACATTATCTCATTAGATCCTTACTGTAATCTTCAAGTAGGTGGCAGAAGTTTTATTAGCCACATTTTATATATATGCATATATAACAATAGCACAATAGATTACATAATATATAGTAATTGAATAATATATGATGTTATATTTTATTATATATAATAAATCCTTAATATTCATACATGTGCATGCATATACATATATATACATACATGTGTATATATATATATATATGTATATGTAAACACAGGCTAATAATGTTAGCCTAGATGAAGCTGTAGCAGGGATTCTTTTCTAGCTATGTTTTGAATTAGATGATTCCTGACGGTCTTTTCCAAAGTATCCCTGCTACATCTCATCTCACCACTTGAACATTTGGTCATTCAGCCTTTTCTTTAATCTAATGGAAAGGATCCTACCACCTCCTAAAGTAGCCCATTCCATTTTCAGAGAGCTCTCAAGTTTTTCCTGACATCAAGCTTAAAATTTGCTCTTTGCAACTGCCACACATTGCTCCTGGTTTTATCTTGCAGAGCCAGGCAGCAAGACTAATCATTCTACATAGAAGTCTTTCAGATATTTGAAGATATTTGTCATGCCTCCCCCTCCCCACCTTGAGTCTTCTCTTTTCCACCCTAAATATCCATAGTTCCTGCACTTAACCAGTAGGCATTTATTGAATGCTTATTCTATGACAGGTATTATAGTAGGCACTGGGGATACAAATATAAAAGTGAGACAGTCCCTGCCCTCCAAAAGCTCCAACTGATTCTCACAAAATATGGGTTCAAGGCCTTTCTCTACCCTCCTTGCCTGACTCTAGATGCTCTCCAGCTTCTCTACATTCTTACTATACTGAAATTTCTAGAACCGAACAAAGACAGAGGGACTATCACTTCTCTATTCTGAGAAATTTTGTCTCTCTTAATGTAGCCCCATAGCACATATCACACTGTGAACTTTTTTTCAATCCAAAAACAATTTAACATTTATCTCTATTATATTTCATTTTGTGAGCTTAGAACCAAAGTGCCAGCCTTTCAAGAAACTTTTGGATCCTATTTCTGTCACTGAATGTGTAAACTGTTCCTCTCTCTGATGATCTCAAGCATTCCTAACTTTAGATTTAGAGACAGAAGAATGATGTCCCATTCTCTAAGACCCTTCATCTCCAGGATCAAATACAAAATCCTCTGTTTGATGTTTAAAGCC
>JAQQSZ010005658.1:0-13814 GCA_028646595.1 Phalanger gymnotis | reverse complement strand
AAGGAAGGAAGGAAGGAAGGAAGGAAGGAAGGAAGGAAGGAAGGAAGGAAGGAAGGAAGGAAGGAAGGAAGAAAAAGAAAAGAAAAGCTGCAGCCTGAGAAATCCAAGTTCTTCAACCTGTCTGTCAGTGAATACAAAGGTAATTCATAAAAGAACATGGTCACCTTTTAATAAGAGATATTTCTCTTATTGGTACCTTTATTTAGCCTTTATTTTGGTAATGGATCTACACATTAAAAATAATATCACATATGACAACTGTGAGGCAAATTCTGAACTTTTTAGTCAAGGGATGCATTCCTGAAGACTTTCCACCCCTCATTCCCACAAAGAAAATCAAGCTGGATCTCTTGGAGTTTTAGAGCATTTTTTCTTCCTAAATATCTTAAGGTATTTCCCACATACATATTGTCTCATTTTTCTTCACTAATTTCCTGTGGTATAAAGAAAGGCAATGAAGGTAAATGATTTACAACGACCACACAGCTTACAGGGCTGATCTAGTGGTCTGGTTCTCCTGATTACCAATCAATTAATCAATAAGCATTTATTAAGCACCTACTATAGGCAAGCTACTTTGCTAGTTGCTGGAAATACAAAAACAAAAGGAAACTACTAGGAGGATGCAACATGAATACAGACAACTATATATAGGGCAGTGAGTGAAAGAAGGTAAAGGACAGATCAAAGGACTCTAGGAATACTTGTGGCTGGAGACAACTAATAATTTTCCTAAGGTATTTATCAATGTCACTCTTCTATTCAAAAACCTTCAGTTGCTCCTCTTTCCCTCTGGAATAAAATACAGACCTTAATCTGGTATTAAATATCCTCTAAAAATCAGGTTCCAATATACCTCTCCACCTTTCTGCCACTTAGCCTTAAATTTAATACAGGCCTCCTCAAGGAACAGAAACATATCTGTATGTTACTTTAATTCTACAGAGTTTATTGATAATTTACAAACCATTGATGGGAGAGAGAGAGAGAGAGATGCAGTATACATATACCAATCTATTCCACTAGCTCCTCAATCTGGGTTGACTGCTCTGTTCCTTGAGTGGTAAAGCAGCATATGTAATAGATCCAGCAGGGCCCTGTCCAGTTCCAGGCTAGGTCCAAATGGTAATGGTAGTTAACAGTAGCACTGTTTCATATTCAGGAGGGCAAAGAGAACTGAAGACCTTTTCAAATACAGTGAATTCCAGACACTTTCAAAGCCATCAATAATGAGTAAGTGAGATAAAGATGCACATAGGGTTTGATAGTGTTTCTTTGGAGGGAGGGATACAGATGGGAGGAACTGTATTCATGAATCTATCAGCCATTTTAGCTGTTTCTATCTACCTATCCAGACAGTGATTCCCCTTTACACACTCTACATTCTTAGACAAAACATACCCTAAATTCCACATGCAGTATTCTGCAAAATACCTTCTCTCCTCACCTCCAGTTTACAGAATCAGTATCTTCCTTCAATTTTCGATTCAAGTACCACTTCCTCTATGAGGCCTTTCCTGATCCCCCTCTCCCTGCAAGCTGAGGCAGCTAGGTGGCACAATGGATAGAGCACTGGGACTGGAGTCAGAAGGATTTAAGTTCAAATCCTGCCTCAGACACTTACTATGTGACCCTAGTCAACTTACTTAACTTCCGTCTGCCTCAGTTTCCTTGGCTGCTAAAATGAGGATAATAGCAGTACTTACCTGGCAAGGTTGTTGTGAGGATTAAATGAGGTATTTGCAAAGCACTTAGGATAGTGCCTGGCATGTAATAGGAACTATATGCATGTTTATTTCCTTCCCTTCTCTTTCTCTCCACACTCCCCCCAAAAAAAGAAAAATGCTTTGGTTTGTTTCATAACAATCCACTTTTACTCATAGGTCTCTAAATATTTGAGGATTTTTAAAAATTTCATTTCTTGAAGCTTAGTAACTACTGCCATTACATGATAGATGAAATCAATACAATTTAGTGATGAAAACTTACAGATTCTTTTTCATTAAGGAATAAAGGGTGGTGGTAGATCTATTGATCTTTTGATTGACGTACACAAATTTCTTTCCTCAGTTGCTTGATTTTAGAATGTTGTCCAATTATCATCTGCTCTTTGTGTTAGACTGGAGGCTACATGGAAGCACCTGGGTTTTCAGGATAATGATCACTGCAGATAAGATAGCAGAGAGAAACACAAACATTCACACAATGGCATCCTGAGTAGGTCTAGCTATTTAAAAGGCAATGTCTTTACTGAACTCAGGATTTATCTTTACATTGTTGTGGCAGCTTCACCCATCTAGGTACTTCCTCCAGCAGACATGAGGTTAAACGACTGTAGTACCAGGGGTGCCTCTTCTCTTTCCTATGCCTAGCTAATACTTCATGGAAAAGAAGGACTGGAAGCCTATATAGGAAAAGAATTTTCTTTCACTTCAGTTGACCACAACTTCAACTTAACCCAGATAATAAGAGGAAAGGAGAGGAATCACTACACTATTTTCATGGCAGAACTCATAATTATTTTGTTCTTAATTAATACCATTTTAACAAATGTCTTTAGTTAATAATCTTTGTGCTCCACTGTCTTTTCTTAAAATGAAAATGGAATGACTTTAAAAGGCATCAGACAACAACAATTCATGTAAGTGAAAATACAAAGAGCTACATCTGTAATTTCAGAGAATTGAGAGCAGTGTTTTGACTGTAAGCCGCAATCCATTATGGCTACACCCAGACTTTTTGGTGATCTTCAATGAAGATGGATCAGGTAGAATGTTTTTAAACAAGCCAACTGATGTGGCTTCCCCTCCCCCCTCCTTTTTTTATTTTGTAAATGAAAGGTCAGTCATTGTGGGGAGAATAGAAGTTTCTGAACATAGAATCTCCACTAATATGAACTTTCATCAGTTTTTCTAGAGGTCTTGACACTAACAGGAAAATATGCTAACATTTGCAAAAAAAAAAATAGCTTCTCAGTTCTTAAATGAGAATTATTGTCTCAAACTAAGAGAGAACAAGAGATGAGGAAGGTAGAGAAATCACATTGCATTGCACTTCAAGGCAAAAACAAAAGAAAAAAACCAGCCCCCAAAAAACACAACCGATGCTGGCAGATGAAAGCCAGGCCCCACAAATCCTGATAACATGACATCTTCTTTATTAAAAACATCAGTCTTGGATGACTCTATGCACAGTGATTTCGAAAATGTATACTGGTAAATTAGAACCACGTTTACGATTCTTCCTATTTCAAGTCCTTCACCCGTATCCTTCTGTGAGGATGATGTGAAATTTTCAATTAAATGAGGCAAATCAACATGAGCATTGCTGATTTTAGCATGATAGCCCCAAATTTTCCATTAAAGATTGCTGCTTAAACTGAGTCTGTCAGGGCATTAGAAGGACAGGCTTCCTATCTAGAAAAAGAAAGAAAAAAGGAATATCTAAGTGAACATTTCAGATAGTAATAATCTTTCTATGATCTACCTTATGGGACTGTTGTGAGATAAGTATTAACTCTGCTCTTTGGCTCTGGAGGGGTTATAACATCACCGATATTGTAAACTGACACAGATACCACTGCATTAACAAAATCTTCTACGAAATAAAAATCTAAGCATATTGTCTATAGATAGATTCAAGGCATGAAAGAAATCTTGTGAAAGTCAAGGATGTTTTTTGCCTAATACAAGTGGAGAGATAAAAGGTGGTGCTTACTTCTCCTGAATACTCTCCCTATGATGGGGAACTAAAGCAAAGTGAACTAATTGAAGTAAAACTAAGAGTATTATGAGCTCCAGAAAGTTACTGGCCACTTCTATCAAGGAGAATTTCTTTTCTGATATATTACTTGCCCTGAGTGATCCACATATTCATTCACCAATCCAGGAAGGTTCAAAGAAAAGCTGTAATGATTTGCTCTGAAAGATTCCTGATGGGGTGGGAAGAAAAGAAGAAGGAAATAGAGTGATGGGGGAGTGAAAGGCAGAGACAGAGACAGAAAAATGGAGAGGGGTGAGACAAAAAAGGCAAAGAGACAGCAAGATTATTGCAAAAGATCAGGCAAAGTTGTCTAAGAGGAAAAACACTGGACTCAGATTCAGAACACCTGGATCTATTGCTTATTATCAATGTGTCCTTAGCTGTCACTCAGCCTCTCTGATCCTAAACTTCATTTTCTATAAATTAAAAGTAGTAACACTTGCCCTTACCCACCTCACAAGACTGTTGTGAGGAAAGCTTTGTTAGCTACAAAGGCCACTATGAATATAAATCATTGTTCTTATTATTAACGTCAGCAATAATAATATTGTTTCCATCTCATATGAGAATAAACCAACCATAAGAAAATGGCAAGTCAGGATTAGTTCAGCCTAAATCAATATATCATGTAATTTCATCAACGTCTATTGGGTGACTATTATGCGTCCAGGGTACATCAGGGCTTTGTCAGTCCATGACAGCAATCATCAGTAGAACTAGCATTAGGATAAATTATGAAGTAAGAAAAGTGTTTATTGTAGTGAGCCAGCATAGCTTCATCAAGAGCAGGTCATGCCAAACTAACCTCATTTCCTTTTTTAATGGGGTCTCTAGCCTGGTAGATCAGGAGATTAGTGCTGATACACCTAGATTTTAGGAAAGCATTTGACTAAAGCTATTCAGATGGAAAAGATCAAGAGATATAGACTGGACAATAGAAAAATTAGGTATACTCAAAACTGATTAAATGGGTAGAACCAGA
This sequence comes from Phalanger gymnotis, assembly GCA_028646595.1. NCBI lineage: Eukaryota > Metazoa > Chordata > Mammalia > Diprotodontia > Phalangeridae > Phalanger > Phalanger gymnotis. Next base: position 9,070 of record JAQQSZ010005658.1, on the reverse strand, counting down.
GTAACCATTAATGATTCAATGTCAACTTAGAAGGTGTTCTCTAGAGGAGTGCTTCAGTGACCTGTACTTGGACATGTTCTGCTTAAAATTTTTGACAATGACTTGGACAAAGCCATAGATGATATACTTAGTTAATTTGTAGATGTTCCAAAATTAAAAGGCATAGCTAACATACAGGATGACAATCAGCTTCCAAAAAGGCTAGAATTATAGGCCAAATCTAATCTGATAAAATTTAATAGTTATGATTGTAAAGTTCTACACTCAGGTTCCCAAAATCAATTTTACAAGCACAATATGGGGGAGAAATGGCTAGCTAACAATGGATGTGACAAAAGATCAATGGATTTTAGTTGCTCTAACCTCAATATGAGTCAACAGTTGTAACATGACAGCCATTTAAGGTAAAACTATCCTGTGCTACATTAAAAGAGGCATAACGTCAAAGCTGGGGCAGCTAAGTGGCGAAGTGGATAGACTACCAATATTGTTCTTCCTAAATTCAAATCCAGCCTCAGACACAGAACTTACTGGCTGTGTGACCCTAGGCAATTAGCTTAATGTCATTTGCCTCAGTTCCTCACGTCCAGTATCTTTACCAAGAAAACTCCAAATGAAAGTCAGACATGACTGATACAAATGAACAATAATGTCCAGACTACAAAAGGTGATTGCCACCTTGAACTCTAATTTGATTAGGCCACATCTGGACTTCTAGAAAATATATTTTAAGAACACTGATAAGCTGAAGTGTGTCCAAAGGTGACCAGGATGGTACTGATACTAGAAAGACTACAGAGTAGACTAGACAGACTAGAAAGTCACAGAGAAGCAGATTTCAGCTCATCCTAAAGAGTGACTTCCTAATAATCATAACAGGCCAAGAGTGGAATGGACTGCTTTGGGAGACCATGGGTCTATTCAGCCTAGATGACCACTTATTGGCAAAAATGTAGCAGGGATTCTTGTTCAGATATAGGTTGTACTAGACGGCCCCCCAAGGTCCCTTCCAACTCAGAGATTTTGAAAGTCTATGATTTCCAGTGATAGGCTCTTATTATTTCAGGATATCGTTGAACAGCTTTGATTATTATAGTTATTGGTTATACTGCTCTAAAACAGGCTACTCTTTTTTCTTCCAACTTAATCTTCTTTTCATGTCCAACAGCAGCCTCCTTTCTAAAAGGTGCCCTGCTAAGTGGAAGATTATACGGCCCAGTTTGATTGTATGCTGATCTAACTCAATTATCTACCTGGAAAAGAAAATGTCAGCCATAGTTTAAAAGCACAGAACATAAGCCTTGTAGTTCTAAGAACTCATGAATACTCTCTCCAAAAACACAGTTTTCTTCATACATATTCAAACGAAAGCAAGACTACATGGAAATAGCTGTGAAAAGAACACCCTTAATTTCATTTGAACTTTGTAGCAATCCCTCTTGCTTGACAGAAAATGAAGTGGAGAAAGAGACCGAAACAGGGAGAGAAAGAAGGGTACAGGGGGAGATGCAGAGGGAGAGTGGGGGAGCAGAAGTTTGTTGTTCACGGAAATGTGGTTAGTGTTAAAAATTGAATGAAGGCAAAGGAAGTAAATTGCATATGTTACAAGATTGGGTATCTAGATTGATTCAGACCAGGCATGAGATGCATACACACAGATACAGATCATTTGGAAAGTGAATCATAGTCTTTGTACAACTTGAAGAAACATCTGACTATGCAAGCTGACACCACTAGAAGCCTGAGGCAAAATTATAAAGTTGGAAGAGTTGGCCTTACATATTTCCAGCTCCCCTCTTGGATGTGAACCCCCTGAGGGCTTATGAATACCTTCGAGATATTAAAAAAACCAGAGGAAATTCTCCAGTGCATTCGGTTGCTCTCTCTCTACTTCAGTTTCCTCATCTATGAAATGAAGAAAATTCATAACAGAATAAGAGAATCTTAGGGTTGGAAGAAGTCTCAGAAGTCATCTAGTCCAACCCATATCTAACTGAGAATCTTCCCTACAATGTCTCAGGCAAGTGATCAAACAGACTTTTCTGGAAGTCTTCAAATATCCTTCCTCTTGAGAAAGTCCATCATCCTTTTGGATAGATCCAAATACTAGGAAGTTTTTTTTTTCCTTACACGGAGACTAAACCAACTTATCTGTAAATCTTACCCTTTGCTATTTGTTCTGTTCTCAGATGTCAAGCAGAACAAAGCTTTTACCCATGAAAGCCTTTCAAATATGTGAAGAGAGAGGAAGGAGGGAGCTCTCTGGATTTGGAGTGGATCTAGGCTCAAATGCTTTGTTACTTCCTAGAAGTATGACCTTAGGCAAGTAACATCTAAGAGATTCGCTTTCCTCATCTATAAAGGAAAAAGGTCGAGATTACCTCTAGAATCATTTGTAGCTCTAAATCTTATTATCCCACCCCCCAGAAGCTTTCTCTAAGCTAAAAATCCCCATCTTCTCCCATTGATACTCATATGGCATGATCTCCAGGCATCCTGACTGACTTCTTCTGAGTGCTCTCCAATTTATCAATGCCCTTACAAAAATGTGGCACCCAGAACAGAATACAATGTTCCAGATGTGGTATAACAAAGAAAGGCAGGCCTCATGCCACATAGTATTCCTCTAATAATTTTTTGTCTAAGATCACAGTTGCTTTTTTAAAAATTATTATTACCATACATGCTGTTGGCACTGAAACCCCAGGGAAAATCCTGGGATGGGCAACACATTAAATAAATTTCAATAATTTATTGTAAGATGTGAATGAGTTCCCAGATCAAATAAGATCATAGAATCATGGATTTAGAGTTAGAAAGGACCTCACAGACCATATAATCCAATCGCCTCATTTTACAGATGAATAAATTAAGACTCAGAGAAGTTCCCACCACAGTCATTCAGCTAGTAAATATTAGGCAGACTTGAACTCAGGTCCTCTAGACTCTTCATTAAAAGCTTTGAAGTTACCTGGTGAACTTCCATATGGGACCATGCTATAAATTTTGTCCTCTCTGGCACCAAGATTAGCAAAGGGTTTATCTTGATCACTCTGTTCTTGTCAACACCTTCTTAATTCTTCCTCATTTTCTCAGGCATGCCTATCTCACAGAATCTTTGTGAGAATCAAATAAGTTAATGGACAAAACGTACTTCTAAAATGGTAAAGTGCTAATTATAATAGCGGGTGTATAGAAATATAAGAGATGCAAAGCACTTTACCTATATCATCTCATTTGATCCTCTCAGCAACCCTGGGAGGTAGGTTCTATTATCATACCCATTTTACAGACTAGGAAACTAAGGCTAAGAGAGGTTAAGTGATTTGCCCACAGTCATACTGCTAGTGTGTGTCTAAGGCATGATTTAAATTCAGGTCTTCCTGTCTCCAAGTCCAACACTATCCACTAGCCCACACCTTGATGCTTCTTTATATTATGTAAATGTAAGCCATTATTATTGCCCCTAATATTCAAACCCTGGAATGATCCCTAGGAATATTTCACCTATTCTCATTGGCATGGAGAGCGCTTAAGGAAAAGTGACTCTCCAAGATTAATGCAAGCTTCCTCTACCTAGACATTCATTATCAGCACATTTTTGGTTTAATACATCCAGCTTTAAATATGTACTCTAGTGAAAGTGAAATATTAAAGAGCGGACAAGATGAAACAAGAAATTCACACTGCAAGTAAGAACTGTGTTTCATTCAAAGGGAAAAAATGAATGTATCGATTACACAACATACACACCACAGTATATGAATCAACAAAGCAGTGGCAAATCTATAGGGCTCAGGACAATAGTATTGAAGCTCTGAGTAACTAAAGAGAAAGTCAAAAAGAGGACTTTCTCCAGGGAATGTAGGGCAGCAAGTATGGCCCACGTACACAACCAACCCTTACTCCCTTGCTTAGCTCCACCTGCATGTCTATGATATTGTATCATGGAAAAACATTTCCTCTAGCCTGTGATCAACATACAGCCTGAAGCCTGAGGACTTTCTAACACTCATTGCTTTTTATTCTAGCTGTGCCACTCCAAGAGTTCTTCTAGGGTTTAAGAATACCTAATCTTTCTAAATCTTCCTTAACTATGTGCCTCAATAATATACCATCATTAAATATTTTAGTTAATGGCCATACAAAAAACCTTCTTCCTTTTAATTAGTTTAATTTTTTCTTCTTTTTAAATTTTTATCCCATGCCCTCTTATTCTATTATTCTTAGAAAGAATAAAGAGAAGTGCCAAATTATCCTATTCTTTAACATTTATTATTTCATATCTATCATCACATTTCCACTTATTCTTTTCTTTCATCAGCTAAATACTCCTAGTCATTCAGCCTGTCCTTGCTTCTCTCTCCTGCCTCTAATTATTTTAGCTGACCTTATTTGAGCTCTTTTTTCCTTATTATGTCATATTTGAAAAGAAGAGATTAAAATCAAATATGATATTCAGAATAAGCATGTATACTTTATATACTGACATAAAAGTCTCTTGCTATTTCCTACAATTTTTCTTACCCAGTCCAAGACTTCATTTGCTTTTCTGACTAGGACTACCCTTTGAGCATATTATTTCTTCATATTATTTCATATATTCATATGTTTCTTCATATTATTTCTTTCATAACAATGGCTAGACTCCTTCCTCCAAAAGTCAAAACTAATTCACAAAATAATTTAAGCACTTCTTTCAATACTTGATATTTTGTAACTTACTAGGTTCCATTTGTCCAGTTAAGCAAATTTGTTAGGTCCTTCTAGATTGCCACAATAATGTTTGGAGTGATCCAAGGATTTTATTGAATCAGTGAAGTTTGATAGAGAAGTCTCAGATTTGGAGTCAGAAAACCTCAGATGACACCCAGCTCTGAACTTGAAATAACTGTGAGACACTATCTGGCACTTAGCAACCATGAACTGATAAACCTCTTTGGAGAAATAATTTCTCCATAGGGCAATGGATTTAGGGAAACAGGTTTCAATCATAGGGTGTGTTATAAGGAAAGCACTCTTTGTAGATATATGAGCTATTATTGATGTTGTTACCTACAAACTAATAATAATAGCTCACACATATAGTCCATTAAGACTTGCAAAGTGCTCCACTTCTACCTGTGGGGTAGCTATTATTAGTCCCATTTTATGGGTAAAGAAACTAAAGGCCAGAGAGGTTGAGTGATTTCATTATTCCTGTTGTGTTAGCATTATCCTTGAGTTATCCAGTCTTGTTACTCATCCTTGACTCCTCTCAGCCCCCACAGCCATCCAATTTCCTGTTGATTCTACACTTTCATCTGTTCTCTCTTGACTCACACTGCTCATCATACCTCTCTGGTTCAGATATTTATCACTTCTCACCTAGATTATTGTAATGGTGTCCAACCTTGTCTCCCTTCTGCTAGTCCCTCCCCTCTTTAATTCGTCTTTCACTTTTTCAGTGCTTCAAAGATCTGCAATTTTTGTCAGTGTGGATCCTATATCCCCTGAAGCAGATTACAAAAAATAAGTTTTCCTTAAAAAAAATTCACGCCATTGCATAAACATCAGCCAATATACATACTCCATATTCCATATAGTGTCATGAACCCTAAAGAGTAAAGAAAAATTCTTTTTAATAAAAAAGTGCAAGTGGTTTTGGTGTTTAAAACTTCAATATGCTGCCAAGGATTTGGTTTGGGTTTCCCACCACCACCACCAGTTTCTCTGAGAAACAGAATTCATATTCATGTGGAAGATGTTTAGGAAACATGTATTTTTTACTCATATATGGGACATTGGAAAAGATAAGCTTAGCATGAAAGATTCCACATTGCCAAAAATGTTTTAGGGTTGCAGCAGGTGCTAGAATGCTTATAAATTTATCTTTTAAGTCTGGACCATATCAAGTCAGTCATTAGAATCTTCCTTTTAAATTATGAGCAGGGATAGCTAGGTGGCACAGTGGATAGAGCACTGAGCCTGGAATCAGGAGGACCTGAGTTCAACTCCATCCTCAGACACTTACTAGCTGTGTGACCCTAGGCAATTCACTAAACCCTGATTGCTTCCTACTGCCAAAAAAAAACCGTTTACAAGCATGGTCCCTCATAAAGTTACCTTGATCATTGTCATTTTGCTGTCACTTTAATACATTACAATCAAATCCCCCTCTAATGTCACAAAACTATTCTGTAATTTCATTTGACTAATCACCTGAGAGATTAAATTAAATTAAATTTAAATGATTTAACTTCAGAAATAACTTATATCACTTATTGTTGTTTTGCTAAACATACTGATTTTGAAAACCATTTAATGATTGCAAAGAAGTTTTGCCTAGTGTAGTAGAAAGAGCCTTCAATTTGGAAGAGAAGCAAACACACAAAGAAAGACACAGAGAAACAAAGAGGAGACACAGAGAGAGACAGAGAGAGAAATGCTTAGTATATACCAGGCACTCTGCTCAGGGGAGATTCAAAAACAAGAAAACAAGATGGCCCCTACTCTCAAGCTGCTTACAATCTAATAGAAGAGGACAACATATAAAGGAAGGTCATATACCTAGTGACCATCAGAAACAGTATTTAAACCAAGGTCTTCCTAGAACCAAGTCTAGAACTAAGGACCATTGGGTCTTTCAATCTGGTTGAAATATGGTGACTCTATGTGGTGATTCCCCCATTGAAATGTGAGCTCTTTGGGTCAAGAGCTGTCTTAATTTTCAGTTTATATTCCCAGCATGTAGAACAATGCTTTAGACATAGTAAGGGCTTAATTTTTTTTAATTTATTCATTCACAATTTATCAAAAGATTCTTTAGTTCTGCTATTCAGTGTCAAGAGTTTGTTTGAGGGTAAGACCTGTGGTTGTTTGCCTCAGATATCATGTGGAGCAAGTAAAAGAAAGCAGCCCCTGGGATTTTGGCCCTAATAGCAACATTATTATCTGATCATCACTAGAAAGAAATTTCCAGCTATTCAAGAGCTATATCAAAACCAAGTACCCTGTGATTAAAAGGTAACATTTCATATCAAACTCAACAAACAATAAGAATCTATTTGTTATGCTAAAAATAGAGATAACAGGAATTTTTCCAGCAATTCTATAAAAATCTCCAGCTGTGAACTTGACTTCAGAAGGCAGTCTGTTCCCAATTTTAATGGACTGGAATTGTTTTGCTTGTTTTACTTCAGAAACAAATTTCTCCTGACAGTTAGTGTAATAATTTCTTACACAGATTTTTTTCTCAATTTTTCCTGGGAAGAGAGAACTGTTTTAATTGGCATTTATTATAATGCTGTGTAAGAGATCATTTTGGTTTTATGCTTTTAGAAGAGGCATTTCCCATCTGTTTCAACAGTCCAAGTGGCTAATTACATTGCCAAGGATAGTTTGTCACAAAGGGAAACACCATCCTGTGGAGAAATCATAGTGTTCTTACATCATTTACTGAGAGACAAGCAGTTCCACAAACCTTAAGATACTGATTTGTGATATATAGTTATAGATCCAACCTATGAATAGACAATACATTGTACATTAATTACCTATACCAGCCACCAACTCTTCTGTGACTAACTTGAAGGTCTTTTGAGAGTTGCTGGGGCTAAAAAAGTCAAAGCATGGCTAATCAAATGATAAATCTTTATGAACTTAGCTAGACTGATCCTCAATCAATCAACAAACATTTATGAAATATCTGTTGAGTGCCAGAGACTATGATAGCCTTGAAAATATAAGATAAAAATGAAATAACCCCTGCCCTCAAGAAACACATTCTATAGGCAGATATATAGTTTATCACCTAGTCAATATTTCTAGTATATGCTCTGTTAGAAGACCTTTCAATAACCCAGGGTCACAAACCCAAAAGACCCTCACTACTGAAGTAAGGACTCACCATATAACAAAAGCTTCTGGAAAAACTGGAAAGCAATCTGACAGAAATAAGGTTTAAACCTACATCTCATACCATATACTATAGTCATTTCCAAATGGCTATATGACCTAGAAATACAAAGTCATATCAGAAAAAATAGAGGCACAGAGGAGATATCTTTCACAACTGTGGATAGGAGAGAGTTCTTGACTAAAGGAAGGCTAGAGAGGAGCACAGGAGATAAAATGCTCAATCTTAGTTACATAAATTTGAAAAGATTTTGCACAAACAAAATCGATGTAATGAAAATTAGAAGGGAAACACCCGGGGAGGAGGGACTCTTTGCAGCAAGTTTCTTGGATATTTAAGATAAATAGGGAACCAATTGTAATACATAAGAACAAGAGCCATTCTCCAATAGAAAAATGACAAAAGGCTATGATTAGGTAGTTTTCAAAAGAAGAAAAGCAAGTTATCAATGACCAAGTGAAAAAAATTCTAAATCACTAATAATAAGAGAAATGTGAGTTAAAACAAGCCCCATCAAATTAGCAGAGACCAGACACACTAGAAAACCTTTTGTAAAGCTATGTTGAGATGCCTTTCTCCTTGCCAAGACTAATCCCTCTACATGTACAAGTGATCCCATTTCATCCCATCTCTTCCAGCAGATTGTCTCCTCTACTCTCCCCACTCTCACCTGCCTTCAGTCTTTCCCTGTCTACTTGTTGCTTCCCTACTGTCCAAAAACATGCTCATGTCTTCTCCATCCTCAAAAAGACCTCCCTTGATCATATCCATTCCCACCATCATCTCATATTTCTTCCAGCTTTTGCGGTTAAACTCCTTGAGAAGGCCATTTATAACAGATGCTTAACTATGGGTGTCCCATTAGGACTCTGCTTTAGGCTTTCTTTTTTTATGCCTCTCTACTACTTCATCTGGTGATCTCATCAGCTCCCATGGATCCAGTTATCATCTCTATGCTGATGATTCTCTCATTTACTTATCCAGGCGAACCTCTCTGCTGACCTCCAGCCTTGCATCTCCAACTACCTACTGGATACTCAGACTTTGATAGAGATAGAGAGATGGATAGATAGATAGATAGATGGATAGATAGGTAGATAGATAGATAGATAGATAGATAGATAGATAGATAGATAGATAGATAGATAGATAGATAGATAGATAGATAGATAG
>JAQQSZ010005657.1:0-13815 GCA_028646595.1 Phalanger gymnotis | reverse complement strand
GCCCGGCTTGATTCTATCCTGAGATTGCCTATCAACATGTGGATTTGTCTGAGGTAGCTTAATTTCTGGGTCTAACCAGATACTTTAAAAAGTAAAGTTAAATCACTCGTCGCCCTGTGCAATAGTAGAACATTACTTTCCAAGGCTGTAATTAGGGACATGTGCCATGTGTTGCAGAAACCCATTCTATATGGTCTAGAATCGATGTTGTAGAATCCCTTCCCTATGTACCTCCAGGGCACCATTACTCAGATGAGCGTTTTGTCATATCTGTTACCTGGGTAGAGTGTTCGCACCAAAGAAGGAAGAAGACCTGAATTCTACTGCTAAATGCTTCAGACATTTATTCACTAAGTGACCATGGACAAATCACTGAACTTTTCTCAGCTCTAGTTTTATCATTTGTAAAATGGAACACCGATCTTCCAAAGTTGTTCTGGGTCTTAAGTAGGATTTTATACATACACACAAATATTCTCTCTCTCCATTTATACCTATATATGCATGTATGTGTGTATGTGTGTTATCTCATTTGATTCTCCCTACAACCTCATGATATAGGCTGTGATGAGGACCAAATTTCATTCCTGTATATACATATACACATATACATATATACACATGTATGTGCATGCATATGTGTGTCTATATGTGTGTATATATACACACATATGTGTATATTATATACATACATATGTGTATATTATATACACACATATGTGTATATTATATACACACATATGTGTATATTATATACATGTATATAATATACATATATATGAGATATATGTATATAATATACATATATATGAGATATATGTATATTATATATGTATATAATATACATATATGTGAGATATATGTATATTATATACATATATATGAGAGAATGCACTTTGCAAACCTTAAGGCACTATGTAAATGTCAGTACAGCATTTCGATGGTGGGATGGCAATTAGAGTTAAGTGACTTGTCCACCATCACACAGCTTAGTAGCTTTGTAAGGCTGGATTTGAACTCTGGGGCCTGTGCTCTATCCATTGCACCACCTAGCTACCCCTTACAGCATTTTTTAAAAACTACATTCTTCAGCCAAAGACTAGGTGATCATTTGTCTGGTGTTTGGTAGGGGAGATTCTTGTTCAGGAATGAGTTGGGTTAGATGGTGTCTGAGTCCCTTTCCAGTCTGAGGTTTTGTGAGTCTGATCTTAGAGTTTTTTTCATCATGTCCTAAATATCTCATTAGGAGATTCAGCTCCCTCACAAGACCTTGAAGGCGGTGACTGCAGCAAATAGCTGGTGTTTAAGTCAGAACCTAGTTCCAGGAGCCATGCTACCTTGGTTCTAGCTCCATCTTCCCTGCTAAACTTCTGTGTGAACTTGGTAAAGTCATTTCACTTTTGAGCCTGTTTCTTTATCTGAAAAATAAAGCAGCTGAGCATTAAGATGCCTTCCAGCTTTTCTGTTTTGTGGCTTCATAGTTTTGTGACAATACTCTAAATTCCAGATACTTTAAAAAGGGGGTAAAAGTAAATTCAATCTATTTATTTCTAGTCCTGTCGATTTGCATAGTGCCGTGCAGTTAGGAAGCACTTTCGTATCCATTATCTCATTTGGTCCTCATGACAACCCTTTCTATAAGGGAGGCAGGATGAGAATAATGGTGGTTATCCATTCACTACCTGTTTCATGGGGTTGTGGGGAGAATCAAATGAGATAATGGATTTAAAGAGCTGTATAAATCCAACATACTATTACTGTGATTATTATTCAGAATCCTCCTCTAACATCCTCCTCCGGTGGCTTATTGTGGTGTGCTGGTGACCCTGGGCTCTTAAAAGCAATGCCAGCTGAGCACGCACATCCTGGCAGGTCCTAATAACCTGGGAAGTTGTTAGCAGCGCACAGATGGTGTGTCTCTCGTACAGAGAACAAGCTAGGCTTGTTCAGAGAAGGTCCTCATTAGAGGCTTCATCACCAGGTGATGTGTTTTTGTGGTTGATGGTAGTGGTGGTCGTGTTGCTGGTGGTGGTGGTGGTGGTGATGATGAAGATGGTGAACTGCGGTGACTCATGATGCTATCTCCCAGAGCATGGAGGAAGGGATACTCAGTAGTGCTGGCATAGGAAGTGCCCACACCAAAGACATTGGAGATCTTCTGAAATCCTAAAGTCAAAAACATGAAACATAATAATGCACAGTAATCCAAAGTCGACAGAATCTCAGGGTTGGAAGGGATTTCAGAGCTCATCTTGTCCAGCTAGTACATGACCTGGAAATTTCTCCTACCACATCATCAACAAAAGCTCATCTGGCTTCCATTTGAAGCTATGTAATAAAAGGGAACCCACTACTTGCTGAAACTACACATTCCACCCTGGTACAAGCTATAATTATTAAGGATCCGTCAACAAATATTATTAAGCGCTTGATGGGTACCAAACACTGTGCTAGATGGTAGAGATACAAAGACAGAAACAAAATAGCCCTGCCCATAAGGAGTTTGTATTATATTGAAGGAAGCAGCAATGCATATATAAGTATATCAAACACACGTGCAAAACAAATACAGAGTGAAGACCAAATGACGAATAAGATCTGATAGTTCAAGGAAACAAGAATTTATTTAGTACCCCTGGTGTGCTAGGTACTGTACTAAGGACTTTACAGATATCCCATTTGATCCTCCAGACAACCCCAGGAGGTAGGTGTTATTACTCTCCTCATTTTACCATTGAGGAAGCTGAGGCAGACAGAAAGGTGATTTACTCAGTGTCATACAGCTAATAAGCATCTAAAGCCAGATTCAAACTCAGGTCTTGCTGACTCCAGTCCTAGCAATCTATCCACTGTAACACCTAGTTTCCTGTGCAGCCTCTCATTCATAAAAAGAATGAGATTAGTCGAGGCAAGTTTTGTTTGTTTTTTTTTTAAGAGTGTCGAACTGACTGGCTTTTTTTGAATCAGTGGCAGGATTCTGGTAGCAGTGGGCATCTTTGTGGGGCCTTTGACTTGTTGTATGAGCCTTGACATTACTTGCTGCGGAAGGACTTCTCCAAACTCCCTATTTGACACCCTGGAACCAGTTTATGTTTGGTGGGGGGATCACTGAGAGTTGGAGCATTTGAGTCCAGGGAGGACATCACTTCTGTAGGTACAGCTTTTCAGTCTACCCTTCTTTATAAAATTATCAAGAGAAAAACTGCTGTCTCAAACCTGAATGCTCCTAGCAAGTTGAGAATCCATTGTTTGATAACCCATGGAAGCTAAGGCTGTCAAATCCAATTTCTGCTCTGTTCCTATATTTGAACATGTCTGCTGCTTCTTTGTGTTTAGAGCCTGTGCCTTTCCAACAATTTTGGAGCATAGGTAAGCCTGCATAGGGAGACTCATTCCTCCTCTAATCTTCAAAGCCTTTTGTGAATGGTGTGTTGAGAAGTATAGTTGGTGGAGGGTGTGGTAGGTAGGTCAGAAGCAACCATTTTCAACCCAAAGCTGAACTGCTCCTACACTGTTTTTCCACACTGTGAGCCAGCATGGGTTTCATACTCCATATGGTAGGCCATGGGAGAGCTTCACTTCCCAGAAATCTCACCAGCCACCATGCTGCTTAGATCAGAAACCAATCCCTGGAGATTGTAAAACTTTCATGTCTGCAACTCCCACCCTGGGGCTTTGTTCTGCTGACTAGTGGTTGCTCGAGTCACCCAATCCATTTCTGATGTGTGCTAGCTATGCTTCATTTCACTCCCTGGGCATCTCACTAGCCAACATGACTCTGTTCTGTCCTATGTTTTCTAGTTCTGGAACCATCATCCAATCAGCTCTATATTTTCTCCTGGAAATGGTGTATCAATATACTCTCCTATGGCTCAGTTCTCCAACCCCATAACTTTCCAAATGAATGTAGCCTGCCAAGCAGTCCCTTATATATAGCATCTCTTCTATTTTAAACTGTAAATTCCTTGCCTGAAGCTACTGTCTTTGCCTTTTTATTATTATCCCTGCAGCTTAGCACAATGCTTGGCCCATGGTAATCACACATTCATAGAAGTACCAAAGGATTTTAAATGGGAAGAGACATTAGAAACCACCTCATTCTAAAGACTCTTCTTTTATAAATAAGGAAATTGAGACCCAGAGGTGTTAAGTGATTAACCTGAGCTTACACAGATAGTAAGAGGGAAAACATGGATCATCTAAAATTTTGTATTCATGATTCTATCCATTGTTTTGCTGTTGTTGTTTATTCTTTGTGAGTAAACATTTGGGGTTTTCTTCTCAGAGATACTGGAGTGGTTTGCTGTTTCTTTCTCCAGCTCATTTTACAGATGAGGAAACTGAGGCAAACAGGGTTAAGTGACTTGCCCAGGGTCACACAGCTGGTAAGTGCTTGAGGCGACATTTGAACTCAGGAAGATGAGTTTTCCTGACCTCAGGCTCAGTGCTCTGTCCACTTCACCACCTAGCTGTCTAGTAATTCTCATATTTTTCGTCTAATCGTAAGATCATCAACCGAAAGCTGCAACAAATCTCAGAAGCCATCTAGACCAATTCTCTTATTTGTAGAGGAGAAAACCAAGGCTCAGAGTGGTCTAGTGACTTGCACAAGCCTCGGAGATTGGATTAGATTAGAATTTAGAGTTCTTTGACTCTTGAGCCAATGTTCTTTCTACTCTTTGTAATGCTAAAAATGCCTTGGACATCTGCAGATAGTAATTGTATTATTAGTAGCAATGTGTTAAGAAAGCAAATAATGGCAAAATATGGTTGATGCACTGAAAGCTTGTGGACCCCTTGAAGTAGCTCCGCAGCTCTCCATTCCCCGGGGCCCTGTGGCCAATGGATTCGAAATTGCTATGCTATATTATTACCTGGAGGAATGAGCTCTGATAGCACAGGTAATTGATATAGCTATTCTGAGAAAATAATCTGGTGTGATGACATGGCTGGAGCCCACTAGAGTGCTTCAGGCTAGGTTACAGCTTGGTGGGACTGATAGCTTGTCACCTCTTAGCCGTATAAGACTCTACCTTCTTTCTTAGACCTGGTGTAATGGAAAAAGACTCAGTCAGAAAACCTGAGTTCTAGTCTTCTAGTCTAGGCTCTTCCAGGAGCTATCTATGAGACCATGGATAAGTCACTTCCCCTTCCCTATGACTCAGTTTTCTCATCTACAAAACAAGAAGCTTGGCCATGATCTCTAAATTTCTTTCTAGTCCTGAAATTCTGTGATTCCTATATGAAGACATTCACAAGTGAGTGTATTTCTCATTCATCTGGCTCATTCATTGCCAAAGGGCTTCCAAAACTATCGTCAATGGAGAAAGATGCCAGGAATGGATTATTTGGGGGTGAAATAATTATTGAAATGAGTGTTGATGCATGTTTTGACTTTCCTGGAGAAGTAATTCTGTCTTCTCTAGTTTAAGTAATTACATTTGTTTCTAAATAAAGTGAAAGGAACTATAGTTGTCAGTGAATGCATAGAACTGACTTCTCCATTTACATAGCAGCAGGCGGAAGAGAATTTAAAGTTAATTATGATATTCTAAGCAGAATTACTGCAAGGTGTTTTATACTCATTCAACTGTGCTGGTGCTATTAGGCACCTTGTGAGGCAGGACAAATTAGGAAATCTGATCAGCCCCTCTGGGTTGGAAGGATCCAGGGACTCAATCTGTTGGAACATCAGCTGCACTCCATCCAGCAGCATCTTTTGGCCTAAGCAAGTAGTTGGTTGTGCTGGAATTCTCTCCTGGGTCATAGTCCATTCTCCCACTGGCTTCTTGTCTAAATAACTTTCCCAAGATTTGTGAATTCATCTGATGTTTGTTAAATATTGTTTTTGTTAAATGCCCCATTCTGTGGACACAGAGGTGAAGCCCTTGTATGGTATACAAATTTGATTGAGTGCATAGGAGAGATTCAGATAAATTTTGAGAGGTCTGAGAAAGCTTCATAGAGGAGAGGTAGCATTTAAGGTGCTCTTTAAAGGATGGATAAATTTCAACAGGTAATGGAGAAGAACTTTCCAGGCCCAAAAAATAGTGTAAGCAAAGTCACAGAAGTGAGAAACCTTGGGTTATGTATAAAGGACATTGAGGAATCTGCTTTGTTTGGAGTGTGGAATGAAAGTTAGTCAACTGGAAAGGTACCTTAGATTCATAGAAATTAAGAGTTGGAAGGAATACTAGTGACCACAACTCAAACCCATAAACAAAAGGAATCTATGCAAAGCTAGATTGCGGAGGGCTTTGAATACCAATACGTTGTTGTTGTTTTTAATTCTATTTTTAGTTCCAAAATCTCTCCCTCTCTCAAGCTTCTCCCCCAGCCACGGAGGAAGGCAAGAAATATGATTATACATATGTAATTATTATATAAATATTATACATGTGTATCATATATATAGTATATATTCCAGATACATATGAAGTCATGAAAAATATATTTCCACATCAGCCATGTTCCCTCCCCCCATTCCCAGTCAAGACAAATTGGAAAAAAATGCTTCGATCTGTACTCCGAATCTATCAGTTCTCTCTCTGGAGGTAGATGACATTTTACATCAGGAGTCTTTTGTAGTTGTAGTGGATCATTGTAGTGATCAGAGTTACTAGTTAGTCTTTCATAGTTGATTATCACTACACGATTGCTGTTACTGTTTACATTGTTCTCCTGATTCTGCTCATTTCACTTTGTATCAGCTCCTATAAGTCTTCCCAGGTTTTTCTGAAACCATCCCCTTCACTTGAATGCCATTTTGAAGAGTCTAGGCTTTAAGGGGAAATGAGGAGCCACTGACTGGTTTTGAGTAGAGGAGAGTGCCCTGACTAGCTTGAACAACAGAATTTCAGTGGTGCTGAGTGGCTATGCATTAGGGGATGAGGACCTTCTGATTTCACAAGATCGAAAGGTCTCCTCGTGGATCTCATCAGCACTGCATTTTAGAATGGGCCAAGATGACTTTCCTATGTAATTCTAGGAGATGACGAACAGAAAACAAATGGTATAAAGGTTCCCTTGGTCTTTCTCCATCTTTTTTTAACCCTGGCTTCCTTCTGCCCACATTTTCTTCCCTAGATTTTTATAGTAAGCCACCCCACATCCCCCAGACAACCTCATCAGGGCTTTAGGCTTTCTCTGTAACAGGAAAGGAGGACAAAATCATAAGACCATTGCCTTTCAAAGTGAAGACAACCCTACAGGCCCCCAGTCTATTTTATAGGCAAGAAAACTGAGCTCCACACAGACTGTGCCTCATCCAGGTCTACACAGCTGGCAATGGCACAACCAGCATCTAAACTCAGGGCTCCTGATTTCAAACCTGGTACTGTTTGCTATTTCCACTGTAGCATACAGCCTTCCATTCTGCTGGGACCCAGGGAAAAAAAGACCCAGGAGGGGACAGTGGATGGCAGCAGGAGAAGAGAGAACAGAAAGATTGGATCCCTAATGCCAGTGGAAAAGAAGAAAGGGCTGAATAGAGTCAACCTGGCATGAAAGAGCATCCATAGGGGAGAGCCTTGGTTTCCATTGGGCCAGATGGACCATCACACCATTTAAAAAAATCACATGAGCAAGGGCTTAATTTCTCCCTGGTGGGAGTCCTTGAGGTAGAAATGTCTGAGTTTCAAGGAAAGAAAGACCATTTTGACTAGGGAAGATGAGGCCAGATCTATGTACTCCGTCACTAGGTGTTGACTGGACATGCCACAGACTAGCTCAAACTATTGGCAGCCATTTTTTTCCCCTGGCATCCGGGAGGATGCCAGGAATGACTTTTTTCCAGATGGCTGGAGTTGGAAGGTGGGAGAGGAGATTCCCAGAAGTACTGGAATGTCTGACTAAGTTTCAGGGAAGTGGTGGGGGTCCCGTAGGGGTTTGGTCAATTTGAGGCCATGGAGGAATCTAATCTGTGCCATAATAACTGCTCATTTATGTCACCCTCGATGATAGCTATTTCTTAAATTTGCAAGTTTGGTGACTGTGTCTTCCCCGCAGGTAATATCCACAAAAAAGACAAAATTCTTCAACCACAAAATGGCAGTTATTCTAGCAATTCTTTCCTCACAAGACCACTGGGAAAAGAATTCTTTGTCCCATACAAATAGGTGTTATTCAAATGAGCTATCTATCCTTTGTATTCCCAAACCTTAGTACAATGCCTGGTACATAGTAAGCACTTAATACGTTGTTATTGACCGTTAGAAAAGTGTTAGAAGACTCACATTTACAATACGCCTGTGGTGTGGTCTAAAGAAGGCATTAACAGACCCTCAAGAAGACCAGAAAGCATAACTTACCAGGGAAGGTAAGAAAAGTATCCAGAATTCATGCTTTAAACACTACCTGACATCACGGCAGTGAACTGGGATGAAAATGACCACCTATTGCCCAAGAAACAGGAGATACTAGAGAATCCTTGCTAGGTTTCCCAAGGACATGTACTTAGGGGGTTTGAGAGGTTACTGGATTGCTGAAGTCTTCTTCTGCATGCTACCCAGTTACCTGCTTGTTATAATCATAATAATCATAACAATAATAACAACAGTGACTAACATTTATATAGTGCTTGCTATTTGCCAAGCACTGCACTAAATGCCTTATAATTATTATTTCATTTGATGCTTACACAACACTGGAAAATAGGCGTTGTTATTATCCCCACTTACAGATGAGGGAACTCAGGCTATAGGGATTAAGCGATTTGCCCAGATTCACACATCTGGTATCTAAGGCCGAATTTGAACTCAGTCTCACTCTAGCCCCAGTGATCTCTCCGCTATACCATTGGGGCCTTAGTTGTGATACAAGTTGGTGTTTAATAGGGGGTGGTCTACTGGAATGAGTGCTGGCAGTAGGGTGGCCTGGGTGGATGGAATGCTGGACTCCAGGGAAGTTAGAGAAATCTGAGTTACAAACTAGCTGTGTGAGCCTAGGCAAGTAACTGAGCCCCCTTACCCCCATCTGTAAGATCAATCTAATAGTACTTATTCCACAGGGTTGTTGTGAAGATCAAACGAGATAACATTTAAAGTGCCCCTCCCCCCCCAAAAAAAACCCTTAAAGCAACATATAAATGTTAGCTATTATTTTGCTCTTTGGAGTCAGGAGTGAAGTTCAAATCCTGACTGACATTTGCTAGCTAATGTGACCTTGGTCAAGTTCTTTAAACTTTCTGAGCCTTGTGTCCCTTTTGTAAAATGGAGATAAAATAGTTTTTTTTAAAAGCCAAATGGCCCTTTATCTAGATCAGAGATGCTTTCATACTACATCTGGTTGTGGGTCAGAGGAGTAGGTTAAGTTCATAATAAAAAAGATAACATAAATATAGTCCTTCTCTGAGGAATGTTCAAACCAGTGAATAGAGGTAGAAGTCATACCCACTCTTGCCAAATTTTTCATTTTATTTCTGTTACATTTTATTGGTTCCTTCCTTCCTTCCTCCCTCCCTCCCTCCTTTCCTTCCTTCCTTCCTTCCTTTCTCTTTTTCATCACTGATATTTCCTAGTAGCTCCCCTCCCCAATGTAACCTTCCCTTGTACAAACAAGTACATATATGCATAATGTTCAGTCATGTCCTACTCTTCATGACCCCATTTGGGGATTTTATTGGCAAAGATACTAGAGTGGTTTGCCATTTGCTTCTCCAGCTCATTTTACAGATGAGAAGCTGAGGCAATCAGGGTTGTGATGTGCCCAAGGGTTACACAGCTAGTAAGTGTCTGAGGCCACGTTTGAACATTGTTTTATCCACTGTGCCACCTAACTGCCCCACAAATAAATACGATTAAGCAAAAGCAAAAACAAAACAAGCCAACCCCCCCCAAAAAAATAAACTGAAGGCAAAACACACAAATACTTTGACTACGTTTGAAAATATATGCCTAATTCTATGCTTATGATATCCCATCCCTTTGTTGAAAGATAGGAAGCATGTCTCACTTTCAAGTCCTCTAAAGTTATGATTGGTAACTGCATTGATAGATTTCTGAAGTCTTTCAGGGATTGTTTTCCTTTACGTCATTGAATTTGGGTAGCTAGGTGGTGCAGTGAATGGAATGCTACTCCTGGAGTCAGGAAGACTCATCTTCCTGAGTTGAAATTTGGCCTCAGGCACTTACTAGCTGTGTGACTCTGGTCAAGTCACTTTACCCTGTTTGCCTTAGCTTCCTCACCTGTAAAATGAGCTAGAGAAGGAAATGGCAAACCACTCCAGTATCTTCACCAAGAGGACCCCAAATTGGGTCACAAAGCATTGGAGACAAATTAAAAAAAAGACTGAGTCATTGAATTAATTTTTTTCTGCTTCTGTTTGCTTTGCTCTGCAACAGTTCATATGAGTCTTTCCAAGTTTCTCTGATTTCTTCATATTCATCATTTCTTATAGTTCAATAATACCACATTAGATTCATGTGCAACTTTCCCTCACTCTATCTATGGATTAATTTTAAGGAAGCACAGCCATCTGCTGTCAGGACTGTCTGGCCTATGACCTATGAAGGCCTGTCTGTCTTGTGGGGATGTGAAGAAGGGTACGTTTTGGGCCCTGGGTGTAAAATAAATGCAGCGCCTCTTTCAACAGCTCCAGCTATTCTTACACTGTCCACATATCCCTGTAACCTTATCTAGGTTGGCACCTGGGAGAAAACTTTGGTTTGTGACTCACTTCCTGTTCACCACTTGGAATAGCATAGTATATGTTACATGAGGCTGAACTGCTGTCCGGATACAAATGAGAGAAGATCGACAGGGGCATCTCAGCTTGGCAGGGAGAACCGCCCTTAACTGTTTAGGTGGGAAAGGAGTGTATGAAGCTGGAATCACTCTATTAAATAACTCTTTCCCTTTGATGTGCATGTTTGATGCTGCCTTCTTATCTTATCTGGCAGGAAGGTGCGCTTGCATTCAAAAATAAGCAAGGAAAACAAAAGCTAACAAAAAATAAGTAAATTATTGATGTAAGAAATACAACTGAGGCCATCCTGTCCATTTCTTCATGTATGTACGAATGTATGTGAGTATGTGTATAATAAGCATGTGCATATACATGTATACTGTATAGTGTTACATATACAATATGCCATATAGATTGTTAGGTATATGTGTGTACATACAGTTATCCCTTCTATATCATGGGGCTTAGGGACACAGCACACTTCATGTAAATTTTTTTGACCTTCCCTTCAATACCAGAGAAGAAGTCTGAATTATTATGGCATGAAAAGATAAAATATTTTGATATTATACAATACTGTGCATATATTGTATGCATTTCTGAGCTTTTAAACTTTTTGTGCGTCATCTACTGGTCTTTGTGTGTCATCTGTGGCTTCTGCAAAACTCCCCCCAAATTCCCATTTTATTTCTTATCTTGACTTGTTATATGTCAAAACCTCAATGGAGAAAGTTGCGATGTGCAAAGGATAACTGGAATATGTGTGCATATATACATATATGTTATACAGTGTTATGTGCAATATTGTATCATATATACTATACATACAATATTATCCAATATATGCTTTGTACAATGTTACACTATATGCATACATTTGGTTTATATGGTGTTATCTCTTTGCACTCTTCTTTGTTACTTTGATACATCTCTAATCTCATCAAAGTGGGGACTTGTCTGAATGGAGCAAACTGCAGCCTCTCCATCCCTTCTGATTCCATCCAGGTATTCACAGGTTCCCAACATTTTAGGTCCCTATCTTTAATTGCCTGGGTGTTGCATGGGTATCCTTAGAGAATACAGACTTTCCATTTGTTTCTGTTTGCTCTTGCTACGTGACTGCCTTGCCTTCTTGTCCAGTCCTATATCTTTTTGTTGATTTTTTTTTGTGACCTCTTCTGGTACCCAGTTCTTCATTGATAAGATACTGTGATCTTCCTATACCTCCTATGCATTTCTGCTCTTTTATTGAGTGACCTTATAACTTCATTTCTTTAGAGATTATGATTTTCCATGATTTGCAGCCATGGAGCATCACTAAAAGAATATTACTTTTAGATTATCTCTATCAAATATTCCACAAAAAAGGGAGACACATGCTCACCAAAGGTGTTTGCTGCTGTTGTGGAGGATGTCCAGTAGTACTGAGAGTGAGAGAATCTGTAAATACTTAGGTCCTTCCTCATCTGTAAAATGCAGATTGGACTAGTTGGTCTCTGAGGACTCTTCTATTCTATAACTAGCTCCACACGATCTTACAATGCTTCAGATAATTCCTTTTGTGATTGTTACTGGGCTGATGGCATCGTGCCCTGGAACATCATGCAGACTCCTAAATGAGATCCCTAATTATTGAAAAAAGTTTGGCTTTGCCTATAGATGGTTCTTGATAAATGCTTATTGAACTGATTTCTCAACTTCTAAAGTATATTTTTTTTTAAAAAAAGAATGAAAATGTTTAAATAATGCCACAAGAAAAGCGAGTAAGTAAAAAGACCAGGCAAGCAAACAACAAAAACACAATAAGAGACTGTAAAAAATTGTACCTGTGTTGGGAAAAAAAATCTGTTTTGTTATTATTAACCCAAGTCCAAAAGATGCTTATCTGGACGTTGTCATGGTGCCTTTGAAAATATTTATAGCTTTAAGATCATCCTTGTTCTCATTCATCTGACTTAAGCTAGTGTGCATATGATATAGATTAGTTTCTGATCCTGTAATGACCCAGTGACAGTCTGTGTACATTGGCCTTTTGACTATATTTTCTTCATTTTGAATAACTTCACATAAATCTTCCAGTAGTACTTTGAATTCTTCAAAAGTCATTATTTCTTATGGCACGATAATTTTCCATTACATTCATATACTATAATTTAATCAGCCATTCACCAATTGATAAAATCTATTTTGTTTCTAGGTTTTTTTTATTTTTATAAATAATGATACTATGAATATTTGTATATCTTCTAGGATGGCTTCTTTTTTTCTTTTTCTAGATAATAAGTTCCTAGAGGCATAAGGCCCAGCAGTGGAGCTGCTGTATTGAAGTGTATGCACATTTAAAAAAAAATAATTTCTCTTGCTTAATTCTATAGCATTTTCCAAAAGAGTTAGGAATATCTATAATTATAATAGCATGCCCACTTTGCCATAGCTGTGCCAATGTGAAATTTTGTTCTCTTCTAGAATTTTTGCCAATTTGATGGGTGTTAGGTGAAATTTCAGTGTTGCTTTAATTTTGATTTACTACTAGAGATTCTGAACATTTCTTCATATGGTGGTTCAGATTTATTTCTTCTTTTGAGGACTGCTATATCCTTTGAATATTTATCAGAAAATGGCTCGTACATATCTATGTCAATTTAAAAAAATAAATTATGGATATTGGGCTTTTATCAGAAATATTTTTCCTACTTTGTTTATTTCCCTTTTTATGACAGATGCATTGCTTCTTGTTGGAAAGCCTTTTGTTTTTATTATTTTTTAAAATTTTTTAGTATTTAATATATTTAGTTTTCAGCGTTGATTTTCACAGCAGTTTGAATTACAAATTTTTTCCCCATTTCTACCCTCCTCCCACTCCAAGATGGCATATATTCTGGTTGTCCTGTTCCCTAGTCAGTCTTCCCTTCTGTCACCCCACTCCCCTCCCATCCCGTTTTCCCTTTCTTTCTTGTAGGGCAAGATAAATTTCTATGTCCCATTGCCTGTGTAACTTATTTTCTAGTTGCATGCAAAAACTTTTTTGTTTTTGTTTTTGAACATCTGTTTTTTAAAACTTTGACTTCCAAATTCTCTTCCCTCTTCTCTTCCCACCCACGCTCCCTAAGAAGTCAAGCAATTCAACATGG
>JAQQSZ010005656.1:0-13815 GCA_028646595.1 Phalanger gymnotis | reverse complement strand
TGCTTGGGTGGATGCGCTGCCTTATCAGCTACACTCCTCCTACCCCAAAAGCCCCTGCTGCGGATGGCTTAAATCTTCAGCAAGCTCTTTTCTCCTGCTCTGATCCGCCTGGGGCCAGAAGCAACTGCAGCCTAGTTCTAAAGCTGCCCCACCTCCCGTGCCCCAGGGGCAAGTGGCCAGAACCACAAACTCAGTCACACAGCTTTTCCCACTAACCTTCTCTGCTGTCTTTGCTCTTTGTGGGTTGAGAGGTCTGGTACATGCCACAGCTCGGTATTTCGGGATGCCAGGGCACTTTCCGCTCATCTCCTGGTCCGGTAGGTCCGCGTCTGGTCTGTTTGCGCTGTACGCGCTGCGTTCAGCTCCGCTCCCCTCGGCTGGGGGCTGGGAGGTCCGTGTGGGACCGACCTTGCCCAGAGACCATCCAGGCTGTCCTGCAGTGGAGCCCTGCTTCCCTCTGCCACTTTGTGGGTTCTGCAGCTCTAAAATTGGTTCAGAGCCATTGTTTTATAGGTTTTTGGGGGAACTTGGTGGGGAGCTCACGCCAGTCACTGCTTCCCAGCCGCCATCTTGGCTCCGCCCCCCGACAATTAAACTCTTTATTGTTATTTTTGAATCAGGGAATTTAGGAAAGTACAGATGCAACTGCAACCAACATGCTAACTCAAAATAACCACATTCAATTTCTCATTAAGATTGTGACAAAGGTTAAAGAAAATGCATTAACTAGCATACATAATTTTTATTATACAAACATGATTTTTATTATACAACGTTTAGTTACAAAAGGCTGTGTTTCATGGACTCAAAGGAACCTTGGTCACTTTTCAATATGGAAATCATTTTAAGATTAATTTAATTCTTTATAACTCAAAACAGAGTAAGAAAAATAAAAAAAAAAGTCAAGCTGGCCACTTAATTGAGGATAGGGAAAAAAAAAATCTCAACCTTTTGAAATTATTAGGAAAAGCTCATGAACACTAAGTGAAACAAAATCTTTGTGGCTAACTTTGTTCTAGTTGCTATGTACGACATAAATAATTTTTTTTTTTAAAGTTAAATGCTCTTGTAAAAAAAGACAATAGAACCTTTGGCAAAATTAGTACATGCTTTTCTATGACAAATATGCATTTTAGGTTAATAATTTAAAAGCCCACATACCCTGTGCCGCAACAGAAATAACAATGTATCAGAAGTCAGAAGATGTGGATGTGGACTTTGGCTCAGCCACTTAGAAGATTTGTGACCTAAGGGCCAAACTGGATAATCTAGATGATCCTTTCATATTCTAAACCCATAGTCTATGACCTCCATTCCATAATCCTAATATTAGATTATGTATTGTATGAGACTTTATACTTACAAAATACTTTACTTATATTATCTCATTTATGAAGCATTAAAGTTATGAATATGATTATTTTGCAAGTAACCTATGTATCCTTCAAATATCTGAAAAGAAATCCCATTTCATAAGAAAATTTGTGATTGTTCCTCAAAATGACTACTCATGAGACAATTTTCCTTTTATCAAGCTTACCATAGGACAAAGTAAAACATTTAATTAAATAACAAGCCAAAATAAATGAAAATAAATATCCTTCTGTAACAACAATGCTGCTAGCAGCTGCTCTGGACCAATAACACCAGCACACAGGAGGGCTGCTAGCACAGGGCAACTTTAAGGGGTTTACAATATTTCTGTAATTAAATATACATATGTAATTCACTTAGTTCAAGGGAATTTAGCACCCTGAATTTCAGAGAAAACACAAACAGATAAACAGAGCAAAATAACACAAATCAGCAGACAGTCTTCTAGCTGTCTGTCCAAGCAACACTTAAACAGTTACCACAGAGAGAAGCACCAGTATCTGGGTTTTCAAAGCTGAAGGAGGTCTTGATGGCTACCAAGAGTCTCGTCTGGCCAAATCACCAATACTCTTTCAACAAGGGAAACCCCGCAAAACAAAACACCAACTTCAGAACTCATACACCCTGTTCAGGGCCCTAAGGGCTCAGCAAAAAGGGTGTGGAAAAGATCTTTAATCACTTGCACCACATCATATACATTGTTTCCAATCAATGACTTTGGATTTAAACAAAAGACTCAGTGCTGAAAAGCACTCCAAGACAACAAAAGATCCCACTTTACTTATATCTGCAATTCACATTTATTATCATTATTAAATTATTATTGATTGCCTCAGTGCTGAGAAGCACTCCAAGACAACAAAAGGTCCCACTTTACTTACATCTGCAATTTACATTTATTATCGTTATTTATTTATTATTATATTATTACATTTATTTACATTTGAAACGCAAGACTTATCAAAAGTACTTGATTACCTCAGCATTCCAAAAGAGAAAATAGTAAAAAGTACCACCCTCATTACCATTACACCCTATTGCCACATCACCTGTGGGGCATAAAACACATGCAGGGAATAAACACAGCTGGCCAGAGAATGTATGTAACCAGGAACAGAAATATTTCTTCATATCCTATGCTACACCTCATGGAATAACCATTTATATTGTATGGTAGACTGGTTATGCTGTTGGCCTTTTCTGAGCTCTCTTTTTCCATCAGCTAATTCTCCAATGAATTATAGCTGCTATATAGCTTTTCCTCATCATGGACTAGGGAAGAAGTATCAATTCTTTTATGCCATAACCCTAGGGGTTATCCCATTTCTTCAGTGCTTCAGAAATACATTCAGTCAATCACCCATATAAACCCTTAGGCATTATATATGTCAATGGCCTTTTTTTTTTTTCTGTTTTAGCTGCTACCTTTTGTGTTCAATTGTTTTTGTTTGTTTTTGTTTTGTTTTGTTTTTTATTTAAGGGAATGTAGTCTCTTAAATCCTTTCAATATCTGGTATACATTTAGACCCTCCAAGGGTCTAAATGCCACTTGGTGGACATTTAACATGACAAAGGGGCAGGGTGGAGCTTTGACTTTGGTTGTTTTCTGTTCAGCATCAAAGAGGAAAATTGAATTGCAAGAAATCATACCAATAAGATCTACCTAACCAAGAAAGGGATATATGTAGGATCAGAATAATTTGCTTAATGAATGGTGGAGAGCCACTTTAGGAATTCAAACGGTATATTTCTATTGATGTTAGAGGGACCTGCAGGGACCAGAGTTAAGGGGGAAAAAAGAACTACAACTAAAAAAATCTCCTATTAATATTTTCTGTTCTACTTTATTGAAAACTAAATACATCATTTATACCATCAAGTATTTTAAAAGAATTATTCTGAAAATTACCCAGAAGCTAATGGCTTTGTTTCACATCCATCTTTCAGATTCATGTGCTCTGTAATGACAGAGGTTGCATATATCCTGTACTGTTTAGCAAAGTGCTCTGCACATAGTAGGAATTTAATACATATTGCTTGAAGTTGCTGTGGAGAGTTCTGATATTGACTTGACACTTAGATGAAAAAAACCTTTAAATGCTTTAAATCTAATTCTTGTCAGCATTTACCTACAATGATTTTGGAAAGGTAATGATTATTAATAATAAAATGTATAATTATGCTTTCATAGCCAATCAAGGGATCATAGATTAGAAATTAAGATAGTAGCGAAAGATTTAAAACAAAGGTGTTGCAAAGATATATGGCCAAGATAGTGAGGGTTTTGGGAAAGGAGATATATCAGGGGTGGGGAACCTGCAGCCTTATGGTGACATGCGGCCCTCCAAGTCCTCAAGTGAAGCTCTTTGACTGATTCCAAACTTCACAGAACAAACTTTTTGTTTGGGCCTCACTTGAGGAGTTAGAGGGCCACATGTGGTCTTGAGGCCACTTGAGTTTTCCCACACCTGATAGATGTTCAAGATTACAGAGAAACACAAATGTCCTTGTTTCTAAGTACTTTTCCAGGATCCATTTAGGGTATTCAGGACTAGTGTACAGAATAGGTGTTTATAGGACAACAGATTTTGAGAACTGGAAGGTATCTCAGCAGTTATTTAATTGTTCACATAGCCAAAAAAGAATTCTTGTTACAAAAAATCCAACAAGAGAGGATTCTCAGAAGGTGGAAGAGTAGATCAGAAAATTCCAAGCTGTCAAGATATTCCCACACAAAATAGATAAAATAGTGCCTCAGGGCAACATAGAGTGATTAAAAATAATAAGAGAAGGGGAAGAACAAAATATCCTTCTTGGACAATCAGAGAAGATCTGAAGAAAAATCCTAGGATAAGGTTTGTTCCCTGTGAAGAATAAACATCTCCAGGCTACATCTATTTAAAAACAACAAGCAGCAAGCCCTGCAGGGAGGATGCCTCAGCCCCAGCCACAGGAAATTTTGCCTACTGGATAGTGAGGGGAGTTGGGCATCTGAGCAGAGGAAGATCATGGGAATCTTTGCTGACAAGGAACACCAGACCCAGCTGTGCCGTGGAGATATGGTCATAGGTGAGATGATAGCAGTCCATGCCTAGTGAGTGCAGAAGCAGTGGGCGCGGGATGCTACTTCCTGTGAGCACTTAAAGGAGGCTGGAAATCTCGATTTAGGTTCCAGGGCAGAGAGGAGAACTGATGGAGGATCTGAAGCCACAGGTATTACCCCTCCATACCCCAGGATTGGAAGTAATTACAAAACTGAGTTACAACAAATTAAAAAAATGCACAGGCAAAAGAGAAAGAATCCAACCATAGAGAATTACTATGGGAATAAAGAAGACCAGGGTTCATCTTCAGAGGAGGATACTGAGGCAAAGGAACTCTCTTCTATCCCAAAGAGTAATGTCAAATGGTCACTTACCCAAAGAGAATGTATAGAAGAACTTAAAAAAGCCTTTAAAAATAAAATGAGAGAGACTGAGGAGAAACTTAGAAAAAAATAAGAACACTTCAAGAAAAAACAAGAAGATTATGAAAAGAAAGTCAACCAATTAGAAAAGGATATCCAGAATCTCAAGGAAGAAAATGACTCCTTAAAAATCAGAAGCCAGCAAGAAATAATAAAACAGGATATAAAGAATGAAAAAAAATAGAAGAGAATGTGAAATATTTCACAGGAAAAAATAAAACCTGAGCTGGAGAACAGATCAAGAAGAGAAAACACAAGAATAATCAGACTACCTGAAAGCTATGATCAAAAAAAGAATCTTGATACAATAATACAAGAAATAATGAAAGAAAATTGTTCTGAAGCATTAGAACAAAAAGGAAAAATAGAAATGAAAAAAATTCACCAATCATCATGTGAAAGAGATCCTATAAGGAAAACCCACAGGAATATTCTAGTCAAATTCTGAAACTGCAAGCTCAAAGATAATATATTAAAATCAACAAGAAAAATCAGTTAAATATGGTGGTACCACAATTAGAATTACACAAGACCTAGTAGTGGTGACACTAAAAGACAACAAGTCTTGAAGCACTATATGTCATGGAGCAAAAGAACTGGGATTCCAGCAAAAGCAAATATAATCCTGAATAAAAAAAGGATATTTAATGAATTATCAGACTTTCTGGACTTAATTTAAAAAAAAAAAAACTAAACTTAATAGAAAATTTGACATACAAGAGCCAAGACAAATAGAAGGTACATACCAAAGACTAATTATAAGGCACTCAGAAAGATGAGACTATTTACCTTTTATGTATGTAAAATGTATAATTAAGATTGTTATTAGTAATTGGATAGTTCATAAGAAAGATTGCGGTAGGCCTGAGTATATTATGACTTTAAAAAGTAAAACTGTTTAGGAAAGTTAAAAAGGGTAATTATCTTATACAAATGAGGCACAAGGGGAAGAACTGACACAGAGGAATTAGATGGGAGAGGTGGGCTGTTCTGGAATTCTACTTTCATCAGGAATGTGTTCAAGAGGGGATAATACATATATATCTTGAAGAGTATAAATGTCTCCCAAATTTAGTAAGTAATAAAATTCTAGGGGCGTAGGGAGGGATTTTTAGAATTGAGGGTGAAGGAATAGGTTAAAGAGGGATATAGAAGGGTATTTAGATAAATGGACATGGGAGGATAAGTGAGGAATCCTTGGGGGTAGGTTAAGTAATGGGAGGGCAAAGGAGCAGTAGAAGTAAAGGAGAGGAGTCGGGAAGAATGGAAAATAAGAGATGTACACAAACATAAAAATAAAGATCAGGAGTAGAATTTTTTAGTGAAAGTATATGTATATACATATGTACGCATGTATACATATATGTATGTGTATATATTTAAATGTGGATATACATAAACTCTCTCTATATATCCACTCAGTTGTAGCCATCTAGGGGAGAGGGAAAGAAGGAAGGAGGAGGACAAAGTAAAAGTGTACAGCAGAAAACAAAAGAAAACTTAACAAGGATGAAACGATGGACAGCTCTTAACACAACACTCTGTATTTATTACATAGGCTTTCTGGAAATAGAAACTTATTGCTACATATTTTGAATCTTCTCTTTCATTCTGCTATGCACACGACATTTTTTTTCTTTTTTTTGAATTAAGCTTCAATATTTAAGTTCATAATATTTCTTTTCTTTTTCTTTTTTTGAATTAATCTTCAATATTTAAGTTCATAATATTTCTTTTCTTTTCCTTTTAAATCTCAAAAAAAAAATTTAAAAAAATCTAAGAAGTTGTTTTTAGCCTTTACCTGAACACCTCCAGGGAGGAAGAACATTCAAAGCCCAAATCAATTTGTTATTCTTTTGGATAGTTCTATTTGTTACTGTTTACTGAAATTGAACCTATATTTGTGTTTTCACAACTTTCAGCAACCGTTTCTGTTTCTATACTTGTGGGTCCAAATAGAAGAAATTGATTTTTTATTCCAACTGATAAATTTTCAAGCATTTTAGGGCCCCTGAGTATTCTCTTCTCTAGCCTAAATATCCCCATATGAAGATTATCATATTACATGAATTAAAGACCCTTTACTATCCTGATTGCTCTCCTCTGAACTTTCTACTTTCTCCTTTCTCCCATTGATATTATTCTTCAACTGTAATTCCTGGATCAGAACACAATACTTCAAACAGGGCAGAATGTGGTGGATCAGAACACAATACTTCAGGGCAGAATGTGGCAGAAAAGTAAGAGATTTATATGTACCCAAGAAGAGACTTTATATTCTCCCTTTTAAATTTTATCATATTCTTTTCCATCTAATTTTATAGCCTGTCAGGTGGTGATTGTAGATTAGATCCAACTGAGAATAACGTGGTCTTGAAGGCGGAAAGGTATAGCTTCTGAGCTGCTGTTGAATAGAAGTAGTGATTCACCAGTTATGGTGTCTGTGTCCTATGATCATAGTGTTACCTTTTCTACTCCCTCTCTCAGTCTCCACATAAGCAAACACACACTGCAGGTATCTATGATTAGAGTCTAATAAACAAGCTTGTTTTCATGCTACTTAGCTGAAACAGGCCTTTTTTTCTGGGTTTTGAAAAGGTTGTTTGGGCAAGAGATCTCTGTAGATGTATAGAGAAGCAAGCATCACTGCTCTTATATCACCGACAGTGACAATGCTATTTAGAAAATAAGTCATTTCTATGTTAAGAATCTAATTATCACAGTCATATACGTGTTTGAATTTTTTCCTTAAATATTTTTTTCTGGAAACATGAAAGGGGAGGTTGGTATTTCAAGGAAGCCATTACAAAGGATGTGTCATTTAAAAAATTTAGCCTCGAAAGATCAATATGATTTTGACTAGTAGAGAAGAGGGAGGAGAATATTTCAGGCAAAAAGCTAAGATTTCAAGAGGAATGGGAAAGCTTAAGACAAATTTGAGGCAAAGTAAATAGTCCAGTTTATCTGAAAGAGGGAAAAAAGTCAATCAAAGCCCAGCTCTTAATGGGTCTTGATTAGGAAATAAAGCAGTCTGATAATTGAATAAGAACTAGAAACATGTTATGTTTATTATTTTTCCTTTTTTTAAAAAAACTTTTGATTTTAGAAAAGGAATAAAATATCTCTAACATGTTAAATCTGGTCTATACTACATGAAAACAATTAACTCTGTATGAACTCAGAAGTTACTTTCATTAGATATATCCAATAAATTACATTTAAATGGTTATTCTCAATCAGAGAAGTGCCCCAGTCCCTGAGTTTACTTTTATGTGAATCTCAATTTTTAAGCACAGTGAAGAAGTACTGGATCATACTAGTATCCTGTTCTCCTGATTTATTAACCAATGTCCAGCATATTCAACATAGTAATTGTTGGAAGGAAAATTCATTGTTTGGGCTTTTGCCCTGATCAATGAAGCAAAACTTAGGAAAAAGGGAATTAAAAGGAGTTTATGAAAAGCATGTCAAGGTAGCAACACCTTGACAGGCTCATCTCTGGAGATCAGCAATGGATTCAAATTGGAGCCAGCTTTTATTGATAACCTTCCTAATGAGATAAAGATAATTCAGATAAGTCTATGTCAATAAGAAGTGATAGGGTTTTACATCCCGGGTCCTCCTCCCCAAGGTAGCAAGTATATAACAACTTACCAAGTATAAACAGGCAGGGGGTAACTTGCTACGTGACAAATAGCAGGTAAAGCTGCAGCCGGGGTGACACTTCCCCCAAAACTGATTTATGAGCAGGACTGGGAAAATTGGGTCATGGAGTCAGCATAACTGAATATAATTAATGGAATTATTCATTAGAGTTGAGAGGGAATGACTTATTAACCATGTAATTCTATATCAACCTACAGAGTATCATATAAAGGGGTGGAATGTAAAATAAAGGCTTTTTAATAAATGGAAAATAATAAAAACCAAAGTTGTAGAACAAATAGAAATAATGGTTTAGCTCTGATAATATGAGTCATGCAATTGTCCTCCTTAAAGACTCAGAAAACTCAGAATGCAAACAATGCCGTTTTTGCAGAAGTGTACACGTTTTCACATAAGCAAAAAAAAAATCATTTAAGCAAAAAACTAAATGACAATAAATTCTGCAATCGTAATATAGATTATTTCCCTCTCCCCTAATTTTCTCCACTGTGCTCCCCATTCTCTCTGCCACCAAATCCACCAGATCTCTAAAAGTCTTCATCCTTTCTTCAAAAGTCTGACACTGAGTACCATTAACTCCAGAGTGGTACAGAACTCTTATCTAGACCACCATAATTCTCTTATGGAAATATATGTCCAATTTGCAAGCTCTTAGTTTCTAGCCCTTTTTCCCCCCGGGATAATATTTTCATAACAAAATCTCATCTCAAAATAGGATTTGCATTGAATTCTACTGACTCCATTCCAAACTCCTCTAAATCTACCATAACATTTGAGAAGGACTTATCGATTCCAGCATTTGCCTTGGTGACTGGGTGTTACATTGTAAATCGTAATCTTGTAGTAGGAAAAGATGGATTTAAATCTTATTTCTTCCACATACTCATGTGATTTATAGTTAATCACCTAACTAATCTGGGCCTCAGTTTACTTACATATAAATTGGGAAGGTTCAATTAGATGAGTTCTTACGTTCCTTTCAGAGCTGACGTTATGTAACTCTATGGCCTTATATACAGGCATAACTTTAGTGATATGCAGAGTTGTTGACTAACTGTGTAGAGGGATTTCTTGATGATAGGTAAGTTCTCCACTGATATAAATTAAATAGAGAAATATATGTAGATATGCACATACATACATATGTGTGTATGTATGTATGTATATATGTACTCCCAAATTCCCTATTACAGTGCCTAAAATTCCCATGAATTAGAGATCCATTTATTCGGGTCTAGAATATTTGCGATTTCAAGATGCCTTTCTAAATACCATTGGAAGACATGTCTTATGATCCTCATAGTAGGATTATAGAACAAAGAGAGTTTACAGATCATTTGGTCCAACCAGCTCATTTTAAAGGCTAAATATCTAAGGCCCAGAGATGTCAAATGGATTAGATATGGCTGCAAAGTTAGTTAGAAGCAGAGTCAAGGATGAAACCCAGGTGGTCTGACTCCAAATCTAATGCTCTTTCACTACTCTGTTATCCATCTTAATTTTTGTTTGGGGTAAGGATTTTTGCCCTCATTGTCTCTCAGTATGAGGGACCTAAATTTTTGGGGCAAAATATAACGCCATCACCATTAATGCTCTTATTTTCCCATTATTCCTTCATTTAGCATCATACTGTGAATTCTATGGTTCTTTGAGATGCATGTCTTGTTGTCGTTTTGCTTTTGAAACGTGTTATGAATCACCACTTGTAATATTGGTTTCATATTAAACCACAATTAGAAATGAAAGCTTCTGCCATGTAGATTAACTTTAATAATTCAGTCATGTATTTCCCTTAAACCAAAAAGTGGAAAGGGTTTTTGTTGTTTTCATTTTTTTTAATATTGGTTTGGTTATTAACCATGTAGTAGGTAATACACAAATCTACACACTCAATCCAAAGGCAGAACTTTATGGAATCTCACTCCTTCCTCCCACTGTTGAAAACCTTCATGGTAGACATCAACAAAAGAAAGAAACATGTTTGGTCGGTGGGGGTAAGCATGGAGGCTTGTAGGTGGGATTCAGGTTCAGCTGTTTAGCTAGGAGGAAGGAGAGGTAAGTTAACGTTATTTTACTTTAAGTAATGTGAAGAATCATAGGCTAGCCTTGGAACCTAAGCCAGAAAAATCTGGGTTCACATTCATCCTCTCCTAAGCACTCCCCATGTGATCTTAGGCAAGTCATTTAACATTTCAAATCATTTCTCTGAGACTCACAGAGGAGTTTCAGATTTCATAATGGAGAAGGAAGTTTCTACAGAAGAAGTTGCTGGCAGAGATGAGAGCACAGGTCAGGCTATCCAACACGCAAGACTCGTAGTTATACATATACGTCTAATTTGTGGTGGGGAAGGAGGAAGGCAGTAGGAGGAAGGAAAATAAAAAAAAATAGTTATAAATAAGCTATAAATAGTTATAAACTTTTTGGAGAAACATAAACACTCAAGTGAAGTTACTCAAAGTATTCATTCCAACCTTCCCTGTCTCTAATCCTTAAAGAAAAGTCAAAACAGGTTTGAGGAGGTAGGTGGCAGAGTGGATAGGACACTGAATCTGAAGTCAGCAAGACTCATTTTCCTGCATTCAAATCCAGCCTCAGACATTTATTAGCTGTGTGACTCTGGGCAAGTCACCTAAACATTTTTGCCTCAGTTTCCTCATCTATAAAATGAACTGGAGGAAATGGCAAATCACTCTAGTATCTTGGTCAAGAAAACTCCAACGGGGTCACAAAGAGCAGGAAATGACTAAAATTATTGAACAAAAAAAGGTTTGAATAAATGTGTTAGTAACTACATTTAAGTCATTAAAAACTTTAAAAAAAAAACTGTCGTTTGCCCAGAGTAGCCAGAGGTGATGCAGGTAGGCCAGGATTCAGGCTCAGAGTAGAGGCACTAAGAGGAAGAACAAAGGGAAAGATTTCACTTACAGTTTAGTTGGGGAATTACTTTTTATACCCATGAAATAACTAGATGATAATTTGAGATTAGATAGCTGAATAATTGTGAACTGAAAGGAGAGTTCTCAAATCCTAGTGAAGACAGATTTAAACACTACTATTTTTCTAGGGATGTTAAAAAGCTGTGAATCCTGGGGTGTCGTTATTTCCCCCCAAATTAAACATATTAGGTCATACAAAGGCCAGTAAAGGACATGCATAGTAGGCATGAATATCCTGCAGCATATCACTTTAAAATGACTTGTATGAAAGTTGTAGCATAAGTGATATTGTTCAGGAAATATGTGAACAAAAAAGGATAAAGACACAGCAAGAGCAAAGCACAATAGATAGACAACTCACATGCTGCTTTGGTACTTGTTGAATAATAAAGACCTAGTGAAAAGCATCCAGGGCTTTGGAGAGATCTTTGATGCATGATTTAAGAAAGAATGTGAACAAATATGGACAGGTTTCCATTTGAATGAAAGAATAAATTAATTCCCATACTGGAATTGCACATTCCTTGAAAGAGAGAGATAAGCATGAAGAATATGGAATAGCGGAAGAATATTGTAGAAAGGGCATTAGATATGTAGTCAAAAATTCCGATTTCAAAATTAACTTTTGGCACTACTTGCATGATTTCAGGCAAGTCATTTTACTTTTGTGGTTTACATTTCCTCCACTATGAAATGAGTGGATGAATTAGATGGCTTCTACAGTACCTTTCTGGTCTAAATACATGATCTGAGATGCTGTAACATAGGAAGTCTTCATGGTGCTGGTGGCATTGATATATGGCTTAAAGGAAGAGTAGTTGTGAGATTGCCATGTATTTTCTGGGTGACACACTAAATGAAACTGTATACACTTAGCAATTAATCGAAAAAGAAATATCCGCATTCCACTGGGGTATCTCTCATTCTCGTTCTCATCTCTACCTGTAGGGCTGACTTTTATTTAAGATCCACTTAGAGTATTTTATTATACCAGGCACTACTTGAAGCCAAATTCATTAATCAATTATATATTTAAATGAAATGGCTAGTTGGCATGAGCTGCCTTATCTCAAACTTGTTTTCTAAAGCAGAATTAGAAAATTTCTAGGACATGATTGAATGCCCTATGTATTCATTTGGAGGCAGATCAGTAATAAATGTGCAAAGACAATAAAATCGGTTTATGGAAACCTCTACAGTTCTGGAAAATAAATTTAAATAGTTCTTCAAACAGAGGCACATTATATTTTATGTTCTACCATTGCAATTCAAGTCAATAGGAACATATGGTGTTTTGTTTTAAATATGGATCAACATGTATACTCTGAAGCTGGTTCATACTTTCCTTGGGTTGAGGCCCTTAAAGGACACCCTACTTTTCAGAAATAAGTGTTGTAAAAACAGAATCATATAGGCATAGCTTTGGTCTGCTAATAATCTAAGAGAGTAGCTTTTATGGCTACTTCTGTTTACTGAGCACTAATAACAGATCTCAAGTTCCTCTCCATATTTTCACAGTTTAAGAAGGACTGGACAGACTCGTGAGGGAGCAATTCCGCAGAAAGAGAGGTAAATCCTACTAACCTTTGCTTCTGTTTTGCTCCTCTCCATTATTCCTAGAATCTATATTCCAACCACGTTAGCAGATACTTTATTTAAGCTCAGAAAGATCCCACTTTCCCGGTCTAAGTGTATTTTCATATCCGGTATCTTGTCTCCGAAGGTATATATAGTATTCCTTGCTCTACCGTATTTCTAGTTGTATATCATAAAATTCTCAATAGCATAAGTATATCTAAACACATTCACATAGATCCACAATTCACATTCTCTGTCTCTCTGTATCTTTCTTGGTCTGTTTCTCTCTGTCTGTCTCTGTCTCTCTGTCTCTGTCTCTATCTCTATCTCCGTCTGTCTCCCTCTGACTCTCTCCCTCTCTTCCTGTGTCTGTCTCTGCCCTGCCATGGATATGTTGCTTTCTCTCTCTCTCTCTCTCTGACTCCTTCTCTCATTACCACAATATGTTCATTGTTATGGATAGAAAAACTTGGGAGACAAAGAGTTGTCAGTTATGCTCTTGACAAGTATATGCTTTGTCTCTGTCCTTAATTTCTTGGTAGGATAGCAAGAGGAAGTGAAAATTTAGATCAGAGTCCTAGGAAGTGAAGAGGAGGCTCAGGACTGACAGAGAAGGATGTTGCTCTTTTTTATTTATTGTTATTGGTTTTTTATTATTATTATTTAATATATTTAGTTTTCAGCATTGATTTTCACAAGAGTTTGAATTACAAATTTTCTCCCCATTTCTACCCTCCCCCCACTCCAAGATGGCATATATTCTGGTTGCCCTGTTCCCCAGTCTGACCTCCC